>PKML01014013.1:426175-465430 GCA_002933935.1 Eutrema yunnanense
CAACCAATAAACACCTTGGACAACTATTTCCATAGGCCAAGAGTGTAAATCCCTAAATAAGTTCATTGGGGAATTTCATCGAACACCTTCCGGGCGAGAAATTCCCTATGATCTAAATCAACTTAATCAAGGCTAATCTAGCTTTAGGAACACTTATTTAGGAAGGAAATCATACAATCTAAACCTCTAACATCATGGATCAACCCCAAATCACCCTAATCTATCTCACCCAAAAGACCCTAAAAGATTACTCACTAATCATGTTAATCCCAACAAAGCACATGTTAAGTTTGCTAAGATTCATGTTTAGGAGTAAGCAAGAAAGAAAGATTAGATTCAAAGAACAAGAAATTGCATTAATTTAAAGATAACCTCTTACAAAAATCCCAAGATCCTCTCAAAAAGGGAAAGTATTTGCTAAGAAAAACAAGATCCAGATTTAAAATTAGGTTAAGTTGGTATTTAAGCAAAAGGGTTCGAACCGGGTCAACCCGGGACAAACCGGGTACTGACCCGGTCAAGATTTGTTTTCAGCAGTTTCCTATCGGCCAGCCTCAGCCCGATACACCTGGCCGATGGGAACTTCGGATTCTCCTGAAATCCTATCGGTCGGTTGCATCGGCCTGTGGCCGACCGATGGACTCCTGCTTCTTCGCCTTTTCCGTTCCTCGTTAGCCCCGCTCGCTCTCGTGTTTCTTCTAGCTCCGTGTAGCCTCCATAAACACCTGGAAAGACACTCCAACAAGACCTAAACGTGCAAGACCTAGCCTAAGACTACTGATACTCTAAATGGGACAAAACATGATAAGACCATGATTTATGCATGATAACTATACAAAACTATGCATGAAATGCATGTTAAAACACCTAATATGAGAGTACATCAATTTCCCCCAAACTTAAACATTTGCTTGTCCTCAAGCAAACAGGATCAAGAATGAGAGACTCAATGCAATGCAAGTGGAGCTCGAACTTATAAACAGCATGAGAAACAATCGCACTCAACGTCCGAGTTACTAGTTTTAAGATGCATCAAAGTTGTCTACTCAAAAGGAGTTAGCCATTTCCTTCACAACATGCAACAAGTCCAAACCTCAACCTAGATAAACTCTCTTATCCCCTAGCCTCTTAACATTCATTAATGATTGTATCCGTGAATTGTGCTTATGCAAAATCAAATGAATCCGCTTGGCTAAAGGACCGGTTATGAGATGAAAGTGATCTCATCAATGTGCATGGGTGATCAAACACAAGGATCTCTCAATGAACGAGCAAACTTCGACAAAATGCTAAAGGTAAAGAGCAATCTATGCATACAAGGAAAAACTCTCGTCTACCCGAATGCCTAGAATATTACTAACCCTAACACAATCTAACCCTTTTTGCTTGTTCCCGNAGCCGAGTGATCCGCTCGCACAAGAACGAGCGAATATGGAGCAGAATGGATCGGACGACGAGCTTTTAGATAATTTACGTTTTCCAGCTAGGCAATAGTTTGTAGTAAGAATTTTATTTTGTATTATAAATTTTATTTTATATTTTGAATTTATTTAAAAATATTTAATTTATATATATAATTTTATTAATTATTTTTTTTAATTTTTAATTAATTTAATTTATATTTTGAATTTATTTATAAAAATTATATTTAATTTACGACGAATTTACATCGAATATTTTACATCGATTTTACATCGTTCAATAATTTACATCGATTTTACATCGATTTTAAATCAATAGGTTTACATCGATTTTACATCGTTCAAAATTTACGACGAATTTACATCGAATAATTTACATCGATTTACCAACGCATTTACATCTATCGTTTACGACGAATTTACGACGGATTATCAAAATAGAAATTGTATAATTCGATGTAAAATCGATGTAATTTTTCATCACATTACGACGCTTTTACGACGAATTATTGAAAAAAAAATTGTATAATTCGATGTAAAATCGATGTAATGTTTCATCGTGATATCGATGTAATGTTTCATCGTGATATCGATGTAAAATCGATGTAATGTATTCGTCGTAAAATCGATGTAAATATTTACATCGATTTTACGACGAATACATTACATCGATTTTACGATGATTTTTAGTCCTCCTTAATATTACGACCGCTTTATGACGAATTCCAATTTACGACGATTATAATCGTCGTTAATCCGTCGTAAACCATGTTTTACGACCGATTTACGACGATTCTCTTAGTTGTAAAATGGCAGTTTTTTTGTAGTGTTTTCGTAATCCATCAATACAGCAATTAATTTACAATCAAAATATAATTTATTTTATTTCAATCAATTATGTTTTTAATGTTATAATTCATGATATTTGAGAATTTGTTAGAATTTCAATATTTGGACTTTAAATATCTTAGACTTAGAAATGTTCACAATTGATGTAAAACATGGATTATTTCTAACGCAGCAGGAATATCTAGGGGAGAGAGTTGAGAGATCATCCACATAAACAATACGATATTTTAAATTTAATAATGCTAATTAATTTGTTTTTTAATGTAAAAGTCGTGTCTCAGAAAGCCCTAGAAAACATTGATTTATTTTATTATGAAAGTAAAGAAAAGTTCACGTACATGCTTGCGGGTATCATCTCAACCCATTAGATATAGCCACGGACGATTCTCAGGCTTTGCATTACATGATCTTGATGACTAGTAGAATGGGAACATCCTTAGACCTAACTTCTCAACCCGAGAAGTAGAAGTAATAGCGGTAGTAACATCATTAACCTTGTTGAATTTTACGAATATGGTCTTAGCATTATCATTAGTGAGAACTAGTTGTAGTGCCATTATCCAAACCCCTCGGATGGCTCCAACGGTTCCGGTCAAGCTGGTCAACTTGTAAGTGTTTGCTCCTGCTTCTTCTCCGGCTTTCTCTATCTTAAACCGGCTATTTTGGCTCTCCAATTTACCACCAATGATAATCGCAGGCTCCTTCGGAGCCGATGAGGAATCACTGACTGCCCATAACTTGGAAAATTCGTTGCAGACCGGCCAGAGGTCGGACTTGAACTCGATGGTTACATCAGTAGATGTCTTAACGATGTTTTCTGAGACCGAGTCAGCAAATGAGAAGCTGACCGGTAGGCCAGGCTGGGACGGAAGGAGTGTTTGGGTGAACAAGACCACCTCCTTTGTTTTTCTCGGTCTTGACCGGGTGGATGAAGTATTGTAGACCGGTTTCAAGTGAATTTCCGGCAGAGTCTTTCACCGGTTCTTGTCCTTGGATACAGACAGTTGCGCCTAACAGGAGAGAGATGAGAAAAGAGACCATTGTAGAAGGTTTCTTCATTGTGATTATTTTGTGTTTTTAGGGTTTGGTGATTCCTTTTTTGGGGTGTTTGAGTGAGTTGAATTGTGGAGAGCAAACACATCGTGTATGGTATTTATAGGAAGCTTGTACGGTAAAAGTTAAGACCTGTCAAAGAAAAGATAAATCTCTATTTATTTATTTTAATAAAACCCTACCTAAATGTTTATTGGCTTTTCCCTCACGTCACATTCTGATCATTCTCGTGATAGTGACATGGATCATTGGTTTCTAATTTTCTAGTACAGAGAGGGCTGAAAATAGGGGCTAATTTTCAGCACGAGAAACATGCACAATGGTTTGTAATATCAACTAACATAGAAATTAAAGGACGATCAAAATCATTCATGGGAAGAATTTTAACAGGAACTATATACAAATAATTCATGGCAAGAAGACAAGATTTCAAACAGAGAGATGCTCTAACGTACGAATGGTTCGCAACATTTTCTGTTTCTTTCTCGCCACATTATTTGACTTTTATTAATTTAAAACTTAATCAAACAAGAACCCAAAAAGATTTCATTACAAGAAGAAAAAAATGAGCGACAAAATTCAAAAAAAAATTGTTTTTAAAAAGCCCTACAATAATAAACACAAAGCGACAAGAATCAAGAAGAGGAAGAAAAATGCAGAGTAAAACTCAGAAGAAAAAAAAAGAGGACGCATACTGCATCAATAATTTCAATATACATGTTCCCCTTCTAGTCCTATAAACCTTTCATTGCTCCAACGACTATCACGAAGAAACACGTAACCACTTGAGACTTTTATTCCTAAGATGGATGATTGTTCCCATTGTTTGTGTTTTAGTAAGCTGTGTGTTTAATTATTTGCCTGTAACGATCGATCCTCTCGTTTAAAGGTTTTCCTACATTATTTTTATTTATAACCTTTTTTAATTAATTACAAATTTACAACACGACAACTCCTTTTGTAATATCTAATTTGGAGGATAGAAAATAAATAACATTCCAACTAAAAAGTCATATTGTCCATGGTTATCGGACACTACCTTGTCTTTGTATGCTAAGAAGCCAATTAGTGAAGTTCAATCTCTCTCTCTCTCTAAAAACTCGATTTTAAGATTAGAGAAGCGTTACTAAGGAGATCAAAATTAAGTTAACTATAAAATGATGCTCTATAATAAAGAAGAAGAAGATCGAGTGTAAGCATTTAGATTGAAGAAAATCCCGCAAATGTTCCATCTTTTTTTATCTTGAACCAGAATGCGACAACTAACAAAGAAGAAGGCAGGAGTAAAAAACGTGTTTCGGTGAATCATACACGAGAACAGAGGAAGATGCAGAACACTCTACACAATCTCACGTCCTTGGAATCAAAATAGGGTTTTGAATCTTTTGATCCAAGTGAAAGTTATTGATCAGACCCTTCTCGTATGCCGTGTTCAAACGTATAGGGATTTATAGCTGCCATTATCGACTGCAATTGTCGGAGAAGCCTAGGCCTGTCAAACGGGTCAACCCGCGACCCGTGACCCGCCCCGCGGCGGGTTACATTAATTTTCGACCCGCCATAACCCGCCCCACAAAACCCGCAAAGCAAAAAAAGTCGACCCGCACCCGCCCCGCTAAAATTTGCGGGTTATCCGCGGGTACCCGCAAATATTTAAATATTAATTAAAATTTTTAATTATATATAATTTTAATAAAAACAATACTTATTAATATTAAAAAATCATAAATTACATAATTTTATGAAAAACTAAAATATATTTGATAGTATTTATATATTTTTTATATTTTTCAAATCAAATGCTAAAATTCATTAAAAAAATTAAAATATTATTTTTTTGCAGGTATCCGCGAACCCGCGGTTCAAAATAATCCGACCCGCATCCGCCCCGCCAAAACATACACTGACCCGCAACCCGCTCCGCAAAAAAAAAAAAATTTCGATCCGCATCCGCCCCGCGGCAAATCAAAACCCGTGGGACCCGCGGGTAAACACTCAAATTGACAGGCCTAGAGAAGCCTGTTTAGGAAACGGGTTTTGATTTTTGTAACTCAATTAACCCGATGCGTGCTAGAAACCGTGGGCTTGCGGACTGACTAGCTTAGAGACCAAAATAAGATAAATATAAAACTATATCATTAAAAAAAGCCCATTAAAGAAATGTTTGCACACACTCTTAAAACTTTTAAGACCGTTTTATGGAAGGTTGTGCTTTTCACACTTTTTGTGTGCAATATTCCCAACTCTCCCACTTACAAGTTACAAAGGTGCAGTTTCATCCCTTTCATAATCCTTTCCATTCATAAACCTCATTTATACCGTATAAAAAGAAAAGAACTCATGTCTTTTTTTGTAGAAGACACAACAGTTGATGAAGATGGAATCGGAATCAGAGGATTTGTTGTGGAGGAAGTCGGAAACAAAAAAAATCGACGAAAGGATTAATCGGAAAGATTTCGAGAAATCAAGGTCAAACGAAACGGGAAGTGAAGATCGAAAGAGAAAAGTGTTATGGTTCACTCTAATACTAGAAATATTTGAAAGGATTAATCGGAAAGATTTCGAGAAATATAATTGAGAGTTTGTTTTTGTTTTTTTTTTTTTTTTTTTTTTTTGTAACCGATAATTGAGAGTTTGTTGAAACGAAAAAATTATATTATTACTCTTTGTATCACATTTACAATGTGTTTATTCCTTTATATAAACCATAAGATTACAATTACTTAATCAGTTCTGGTTCACTCTATTACTGACTAGTTCGATCTTTTTCTTTCGTTGACCCAAAAATATGGGTTTACGTCCATAATTTCCGGTGTTCGGGGATCAGAACAATGCTCAAAATCAGAATCTTCAAAACTTTTCTTTTTGGATGCATGGTCAAATAGTATATACCGGTTGAAATATAGATGTTGGAGCTAGGACCAGTTTGATCTTAAGCTGAATCTCTCAAAATCAAAGATGGTTTGGTTCGACATTTTGGAAAAACTATATTTTGTGACAATGTCTGGCTACTGTTGGCTGTTGCTCAGTAGAAAAATGTCGATTCCTTATTCTATCCAATGATTATTATTAAAAAAAAATCAAAAGTAAAGCTTATTAAAAATGTAAATCATGGAGATCGCAGACGTGGTGACCAGACCAAAGGCACCAAGTGTTGCCAGCTTGACTGGTAAATGTATCATGGGCGAAACCTTGAAGTCACATGATCGAGTGTTGTTTGTGACGACACTATTTAAAATACTCTAGTCTCGGCCCTGGAGATATACGGGTCTCGGCCCATAACCTTTTGGTAATAAAAAAAAAAAAAAACTCATATGCCAATCAAAACGACAGGAGAGGCGTGTCAATTCGTTGACTGAGAAGCGTCGAAACGGCAAGATGTTTTGTTACGAGGATCCTATTGGTTAAAGCACGTCACGAGACAAACGAAATAAATGTCTCCAACACGCGCCGACTCAACGTGTGGGCGCGTGATATTCAAACCACACGTCGCGCTGAAATGTCAAAACCAAATAAAAACGCAGCAGCATTGAGACTAACGCATTTCATGACTTTTGCTTAATATGAGCCGATCTTCAGACACAACAATGGGGTTTTGAGAATTTCCGGAAGACGCAACAAAACCAAAAAAACGTGTTTATTGTGAAAGGATTTATAGTCCCATTTTCGATTTTTGTTTCCTATTTGTCATAATAATGGGGAAAGGCGCAACCAAAGAAGAAGAGAGCCAAGGGAAGAGAAAAACATGGCGATGGCCTTTGGCGGCTTTGGTTGTTGTGTTATTGGCAGTTGCTGTCAGCTCTAGGACCGCCTCTAATGTTGGTTTCTTCTTCAGCGATCAGAATTCTTGCAGCTGTTCACTTGAGGTTTTTGATTACTCTCTAGATTCTCCATCTTTTTGTTTTTGATCATTTGATGAAGGAATTTGACTTAAGAGAGAGAGAGAGAAGAATAGTGGATGTTTTCATTTGTTAATGGTCAACAAGCTTTGCTTTTTTTGATTCAAGGTGATAAAAATTGAATCTTTTGATGACACTGTTTAGCCAAAACTTTGAATTGCTTTCC
Organism: Eutrema yunnanense; assembly: GCA_002933935.1. Taxonomy (NCBI): domain Eukaryota; kingdom Viridiplantae; phylum Streptophyta; class Magnoliopsida; order Brassicales; family Brassicaceae; genus Eutrema; species Eutrema yunnanense. Next base: position 433,564 of record PKML01014013.1, read on the forward strand.
TGAATTGTGCCAATGCTTTTTTTTAAATGCAAGATGTGTCAATGATGTTGTAAGATTCAATTTTGTTCTTTCTGATTTTCCATTTGGATATACAGGGAACTGGTAAATACAAAGGTATGGTTGAGGACTGTTGCTGTGATTACGAAACAGTGGACAATCTCAACAGTGAGGTTTTGAATCCTTTGCTTCAAGAACTCGTCACAACCCCTTTTTTCCGGTACTTTAAGGTTAGTGATTCTGCTTTAGAATTCGATTATGCTGAAATTTTTTACAAACTTGGTTATTTTGAATCAGTGGTGTAGTTTCTTGGATGTGGATATGTTCTTTTCTTTGATGTTACTCTTCTGAATAGCTAACCTTTGTCACTACTCTCTAACATCGTTTTGATCCCTCTAATGTGGGGTAGGTTAAACTGTGGTGTGACTGCCCGTTCTGGCCCGACGATGGAATGTGTCGTTTGCGTGATTGCAGTGTCTGTGAATGTCCAGAGAATGAATTCCCTGAACCGTTTAAAAGGCCATATAATATCGCGGGCCTTCCTTCCGATAATCTGATTTGTCAAGAGGGAAAACCGCAAGCTGCTGTTGACCGTACCATAGATAACAGAGCATTCAGAGGTTGGGTCGAAACCCATAATCCATGGACGCATGACGATGACACAGATAGCGGTACGTATTTACCAAAAACACTATAGTGAATGCTTGTAAAAAGAGTTGTGTTGATGTTTGGAATTGGCTTATGTCCAGGTGAGATGACTTATGTCAATCTTCAACTAAACCCTGAGAGGTTTACGGGTTATACTGGACCTTCTGCTAGAAGGATTTGGGACTCCATATATTCGGAGAACTGCCCAAAGTGTGAGTTTTTCCTTCCCCACCATATTGGTATTGTGGGACAAAGGCTTGTAATGTGATATGTGTAAATGTTTTTGCAGATTCTTCTGGGGAAACATGTCCAGAGAAAAAGGTTTTGTACAAACTGATATCCGGTCTTCATTCTTCAATCTCGATGCACATAGCTGGTGATTATCTTCTTGACGAGTCACGCAACCAGGTTTGTGTTTCTGAGGAAAAGATAGACAAGTCTCTCAACATGAATGTATTATGGTTATGGTTGAAATGTTTTCATTGAAATGCAGTGGGGACAAAATATCGAGCTGATGTATGATCGTATTCTGAGACATCCAGATCGTGTCAGAAATATGTACTTCACGTATCTCTTTGTGCTACGTGCTGTAACTAAAGTGAGTAACTTCTCTGCAAGTCGGCCTTTTGGAATTTTGACATCTCTCTGAATAATCTTTAAGGACTGAGTCTTACAACGTTTTATTCAGGCAACAGCATACTTGGAGCAGGCAGAGTATGACACCGGAAACCATGCTGAAGATCTGAAAACACAGTCCTTGATTAAACAGTTGTTGTATAGTCCGAAACTTCAAACAGCATGTCCTGTTCCGTTTGATGAAGCTAAGCTGTGGCAAGGTCAGAGTGGACCGGAATGGAAACAACAGATCCAGAAACAATTCAGAAATATAAGGTTCGTCTTATATTTCTTGCAAATGACACACTCATGGAGCGTAATATGTTCTTATGCCAAATGCAGAGAGAGAGAGAGAGCTAATACAGCTTACTATGTATGTGTTTGCAGTGCACTGATGGATTGCGTAGGTTGTGAAAAATGCCGCCTTTGGGGGAAACTTCAGGTTCAGGGTCTCGGGACAGCATTGAAGATTCTCTTCTCTGTTGGAAATCAAGACAAGGGTGACCAAACAGTGAGTTTTTAACATGTATGTATATGCATGGTTTTGTATATAAGCATCAATGACCTGAAATATTCCTATTTTTTTCCAGCTGCAACTGCAACGGAATGAGGTGATTGCACTGGTGAATTTGCTCAACCGTCTCTCTGAGTCGGTTAAAATGGTTCACGATATGGGACCCGATGTAGAGAGGCTAATGGAGGATCAGATAGCTAAGGTATCAGCTAAACCTGGCAGATTAAGAAGAATATGGGATTTAGCTGCTTCTTCCTGGTGAATTACTCTCATTCCTTCTCAGTAACACAACGAACTGTCCAGCTTTGAGGCATTCATGCTTAATCAATGTAGGCCTAGGATGGATAGTCATCGTTGTAACAAATTAAGCAAGAATCATTATAGAAACCCATACAAAAGATTTTGGTAAAACGGATATAAGAAGAAAAGAGATTCTGGAGGTAACAAATTGATTATATAGATACAGAAGCATGTCGAAAGGTATACTTTGATGCCCTCTTGAACATTATAATTTAATACTTTGTTGCTTCTCTCCAGATCTAACTTAATGGCAATAATAGTGTCTCTGTTCTTGAGAAGGTTCCAACAGAGATAACCAAAACACATTCTATGTCTTAAATGAAAATCAAATCTTTCAACTAGATTCCAAGAAAATCATTTCCAATGTTTAGAAACAGAAAGAATGCACAAACTCGCAAAACCCGAATCCATCTATACAGTAGGATCAATCAAATCCACAAACGCGGGAGGATGATAAAATATCAATCATCCTCCAAGAAATCTAATTGGATGAGAAGTTAAAGTCATCAAGGTCAGAAAACCCCAGTTTAATAGCTCAGAAGCCTCAGATCCATCTCTCTTTCTCCTTCTGTATCTGTTTCAGTGGTGTCTCCTTTAGACCTGCCTTGCGAGCATTGGTCAGCAGAACCCTGTGAGCTAACCTTCCTCTGCTTCCTATAGACAACCTAACTTTCTCCATTCCGACATTAATGCCACCTCTTCTTAACGGTTGCTGTCTCGGGGAAGATTTCATTTGCATTCTCTTCTGCATGCTTCGTCTCAGTATGCTGCTCAACATCTTCCCGTTACTTCTGTGCAACTTAGGGCTGACGCAGAGCACTTGGTTAGCGCCACTCTTTTCATCAGGCGAGTTTGTAATCGCTTGGCGTGGTGGCCTTAGTGGCGAAGTTGATGTGATTGGGACGAATGGCATTGGGGCAAGAGAACTCCTTCTTGGAGCTGGAGCTGGTAGAATACGTTTTGGACAAACGGAGAATCTTCCTGTTCTCTTGGGTATTTGCAATCGCTCAGCCATTTCTGGATTGTTCTCCTTCTCAATGAGGTCATTGTACTTGAGGCCACCGTTAGGTAAAGGAGGTAGATCATAGCTGATGGTGCTCTCTGAGAGTGGTGGCCGGGTTAGATTCACCATTTCTTTTGAAGTTGAGGTCTCACTTGAGCTCTTGTTGCTTCCTAACAGTATGTTTGCAAGTGGTGGCCTCTTTGACGTGTTGTTTTCATCTTCGTTCTGCTGTTTTGTCTGCTGCTCAGCAATCTTGGTGTCTACATGTTGACGAGCCAGCTTCCTCTCTACCAGCAGTTGTGATTCAAGTTCTTTAATCTAGCAAAGAAGGTAATATGTGATTGGTTTTAGCAAGATGAAAATGTTTTAACCCACGTTGTTCTTGTGGCTATGGTGAGTATTGTTTACCTTGTCTTGAAGGGTTTTGTTCTTAGTGTCTCGTTCCTTAATCTTTGCTTCTAAACCGTACATTGTTTCCTCCATTTTCTTCATCTGTTCGTCTTTTCCTTTCATATCTTGCTTCCATTTCTCAACCTAATAAAGAATTAACACAACTCAGAAGAATGCTTGAACTATTCAATAAACACATATGTGGAGACGTAGCTTACCATTTGCTTGTATTTCAAGAGTTCGGTGTTGTCTAGCTGCTTCTTTGCAGGCCCCAACTCTATCCCTCTTACTCTGCTAGCAAAATTCAGTGAGCATAGTGTCTCGCTTAGGTCCTTCTCGTTAGGACTAATTTGTACGAACATGAGGGTCTTCGAATCTCCTCCTATCATAACAGAAAAAATTAGTGAGACACATGTAACAAAGCAATTGATTACTGTGTTGAGAATAAAGTTAAGTACCTAGAGAATCCTGAAGTAAGTGCGTGAGCTTTGAATTTCTGCAAAGGCAATGGAAAACCAAACGTCAAGTTGGATGAAAAATGGTGGCTGTAGTAACCTTCTTCAGTAACTCAAGGAAAATAGATGTATCATATCGACCTGAAAGGAATGTGAGAGCTTTTGTTGGCAAGAGCAAATATGACGTCACCGAGAGCAGATAATGATTTGTTGATGTTTTGAGTCTCCTTGAGCCGTTCTCCTTGCACTTCTGTCTTTGCAACCCGTTCGCTTCCTGCTAAATCAACTAACCATAGTTTGCTCTTAGTGCATTCTCCATTCAACAAATTCTCCCCTTTTACCATCACACAGTGAATGCTGTGCACATAAAAGAGAAGAAACTACATTTAGATGATCAGAAAGATTTTTTGAAAAAGGGGACTTGAACTACAAATCAGGTGTGCAGACCAGTGAGATCGGCTGCTGTGCTCATTGGCCGTCGTTTTCCCAACAGCCCTTGCATTACTTCCTGTTTTCAACACATCCCAAACCTCATCAATGTTTTTCACACGGGCTTCAACCAATCCTGGTACATGGTGGTTTCCTTCATTCACTTGCCTTATCTCAAATCTGCAAAAAACAGTGATATGAATTTCAGTTAGAAGTAGTCCTTACCAAGTTATAATTAACGAGTCTAAAGAACAAACCATGGAGCTTGCATGCTTAACTACACACAAATCTATGTACCTTTTCGGCGCAGATGCATTTTGTGAAGCTGGGACCAACAAATCTCTTATTTGCTCGTTGTAAACTTCCAAGACACTGACGGAGATCTCATAATTGTATCGGTATTCTCGCTCCTTGGTTATTTGAAACAGATGTTTCAGTGTTCTATAGTTTACACCACGATCATCTTGAGTTCCCTCCATGGTAAACGTTTTCCCAGTGCCGGTCTGACCATAGGCGAAGATGCAAACGTTGTATCCATCAATGACTGACGTAGCAAAAGGAGCAGTATCTTCAAAAACATCAGCTATAGAAAAAACAAAACATAAAACAACATGTCTATTTGTCAGATGAGATTTCCAGAAAGGCAAGTATGCGAAGGGTGATAAACTGATAATGGTTGCCAAAAATCACCTTGGGAAGCGGTAGGACCAAAAACAGAATCAAACTTGAAGCTTTTTTTGGGAAACCCATTTGACATGACTATAACCTCCCCACTTTTGGTTGACTCGACATCAATTCCCATTGATACTCCTTCTTCAATCTCTTCAAAGTTTAGGGGCCGACACCTGCAAAAGACCCTGATGTTTCCTGGAGGAAAGAATGATCACTGTAAGTTTTAAGACTAAGGATGCTCGTTGGTCTAGAAGTTATATTGAAATTAACACAAACCTTTTAGCTCTAGTATCTTGTTGTATAGTTCCTTCCTCTCTTTTTCTCCCGCTACAAATTTGACTCTGAGATTTTCATGCAATTCTGCATCCTGCTTTACTGTTGAAAACAGATCTAAACGGATCAAAATTCATAGACACACAATTTTACAAAATCTGTGTAGTGCTAGTTATGTCCAAATGACAGCAAGACCAAGACTCACCTTTGGACTGGATGTGAGAACTGAACTCATTGATATCTTGGACTAGCAATTTGTATGTGGATGCCTCCTCCAACAGCTTAATTTGCTCCATTTTCATAATCTGTGAACCCAAATTCGTTAAAATGAGGCATAAAATTTTGCAGTTGCTGATAGTGTCTTAAGTTTGCTTTTGTGTACCTTCAATTTTCTTGTCAAATCTCTTAATGAAGAGAACCATCTGCTCTTCTCTTTGACTTGTCCCTCGACAGCAAAGGCTAGATGTAAACAAGTACTGAAATGTCAACTTTCAAGCTTGCAAGGAAGATGAAACCGAAAAGAAAGGGATGTACATACCCAGAGAACCAACATGCATCGACTTGCGCATAAGCTCATTTTGAAGCTCACGGAGAGAATTCAATGCTTCTTCGCATTCTCTACTCTTTCGTTGATTCTCTTGTTTAAGTTCATCAACCATTCTCTTCATGTCTGCCATCTCTTTCTTCTGCTTCTCACAGTCATTCCTCATCCCGTGGGTCTCTTCGTCCGTCCTGCAGTCAACGGTTTCCTAAAAACAGTATATGTAACTATCTGTAACTTATGTACTCCCAAACTAAACTAGAAGCATCAAGCTTGTGGAAGATCTCTCACTTGAGTTGGCTGGAACAGAACTGTGTCAGTTGTTCCTTTAACTGCGAGCATTCCAGTTTCTTCAGCATCTGAATGAGGAAAAATGTGATAAGAAATGTGGGAAATTCCAGGAAATTGAAGTTTGATTAACCAAGTAAATAATTCTCCGATTTCCAAGCACCATATGAAACCAAATATCTCACATGGAAGATGAAAACGAAACAAAAACAAAAGTCTTGTCGAAGATACAAAAAGGAAGAAAGCAACTTACAAGTAGCCGTTGCCTCTTTCCTTATAGAAATGCCACATAGGATTGCGGTTCCTGTCACTCCTTCTAATCGTATAGATAACTCCCCTTCCAGACCAACAAGCATCCTTAGATCAGCTATCACAAGAGGTGTATTTGCTCCTACTTGCGAAAACAAATCAAGGCCGGATATGACCTGCAATAGTTTCCATCGACCATAATCGAATCATAAATGATAGAGATATGCGATGGATAAGAACACAAAGAAGAGCTCGATGCAATGATGCCTTGCCTTTGCTCCTTGAATAAATATATCGAAAACTCTAACTCCCGCAGGACCTTTAGTGAACTCGATTTCAGCAAAATGAAGGTCGATGAAGTAATCCCCAGGATCCAATGACTGAAACGTGTAAGCGAAATTACCAAGCCGAGCTGTTTGATACAGCAAAAGCTCCTCCACATTGCCAACAACAGCATCAGTCGAAATACTTTGACCGCCACTGAAAAAATCATCCTTCAAGAAAGTTACATCAGCCAGAGTCACATCCGTGCTTGTAGAACCCGAGTTAATACTTATTACAGGAGTTGTACTCTCCCTAAAGTTTCCAGGTGGAGAAGGTAACTCAAAGGAAGACTCAGGAGACAACTCAAATCCAAATGTTTGATTGATTGCTGAGAACTTAACAGCTGGAGTTTTACGGCCATCTCTTGTAGCAGCAGGACCATCGATTCCATTCCCTAGAGAAAGCTCAGTGGAAAACCTGATTTTCTGAGCAATTTCTGGGGAATCCTCATAGCTACCTCTTGGTATATCAGGTGAAGCGCCACAGTTAACTAGATCGGGAGATGTTAGAGGAAACCCAAACACGAGTTTTCCTGAAACACGAGATTCGACGCCATTAATCTCAAGAGTGAGGCGATTAATTTTGAAAAAAAAACAAGGAAAAAATAAAAGTTCGGTACCATCCAACGCGATGGGATCACTAGATTGTTCCACTTCCATGTGAACATCTAATTCAAATCCAGATTCAGTAAAGTAAGAGACAAATCAGAACTATTATGTATTCCGTATACATAAGCTTCGAATTCCATATGAATTACCGTTACTCAATTCGCAATTTGAATCCAGATCTACCATTGTCATAGTCCTTGAACTCGATAATGTAGCTTTTTCAGCAGCTGATGGAAAGAAAAAGTGAGCAAACTTGGTTTAAAGCAAATAAAAACCTTCCAGAAGATAAATCGAAATCTCACAGCGAGAGAAGCTTTCACGTCGCCAAGAAGCATCAGTTGCGAGAAGTGGATCCTGCCATTGATCACAACAATCCTCCATCAAAATCCAAATTTGCCCCAGACGAGAAGAAAACAAATAAAAAAGAGGAGAGGAGAAGAAGAATAGGAATGGAGAGCGAAAATTTTCAAATTGGAGAAGAGAGAATATTTGTGGTTAAAGGTAAGAATCGGATCCTCCTTTGAAATTTGAAAATGTTTTCCCGGGCAGTCGGGCAACGATTGACCTCTGTATACGGGCAGGCTAAGTTACTTACGCGTTGCAACAGTTTGGGCTTTGAGGAAAGAAACATATTTTATACAATATGAGACTATACAATAATCTGAGGCCCAGCAAGCATTGCAATAAAATAACCAAAGGCTTTTGTACCTTTTGCTTGAACATTGTTCTAGATCTTCTAGTCATTTCCGTAATTTGACTACAGCTTCAATAGCAATATACTTTGAAGCCGAATTAAAATAAGATATTTGAAATAGATTGAAAAAAAATATTGGACGAAATTCAATTTAATTTTAACATAGCAGACTAATAAATAAACAAAATTTTGAATGATTTTGATCTTCTTCTAATTCTATAAATTAAACAGTTGATTGCATGTTTAACAATCAAAAGTTCAAAACCGATCAACAAATATGAGAAAAATAATGCAAGGCCACAATGAAAATAAAAATAACTTGTCATTCCACCAAAATATGCTGGATTTTTGAGGTCTAATATTTTAAGCTGGCGATCAAAAATTACAAAAAAAAAGGCTGAGATTGTTGGTTTTTTTTTAAAAAAAAACTCGATCAATGGCACTGGTTTTCTAGACTACCAAATTCAAATGGTTGCTATTTTAGAAAAAACAAAATTGGAGAGGAATTAGTGTATTCCTCTATATTCTTCCAAATTTTTACCATTTACCATGTTTTTCGTGTTTTTTTTTTGAAATTCTTCTCACATTTAACGTAATAAGGGAACAAAACAAAAAACAATTTGAAAATGGGTGAGAGAGATGATGGATTGGGGCTCTCATTTTCACTCATTCATCTTATTCCTCATATTATTTTAATCGACGACCAAAACTGGGTTTGCTTTTGATTTTTTAAAAATTTAGCTTTTGGCTCGGTTGAAAACAAACTCACCGGTAAAGCTATTACTAAATCAATCAACTCGTAACAAAAAAATTTCAACTCTTAAAATGGTGGGGTGTGCCAGGCCCTCGCAGTAGTGCAGGACGTGGGCGACACGTGAGAGCCTAATCAGCAAGCTGACGGAGCAGACTCTCCCCCATAAAAAATAGAGTTAATATCGTGTGAGCCAATGGCCCACATATCAGATATTAAACTGATAAGAACAGATACTACACTTGATCTTAGCCAAAAGGCCGAGAAAGGTATGAATTGGAAGAAGGGTCAATGACCTTATTTATACGCGTCGTGTTAGAGTGGAAAATCCGGAACTATCGATGTGGGACATTAAAACACCAAGTCGAGTGAGGCAATTCTCAAGTTTTGGGTATTTAGAATTATGGCCCAATTTCTATATTGAGAATTAACCCATTATCCGTTTTGATGACGAGGCCTCGATCAAACCCAAATGCATGTATACTCAATAGTTTTTTGCTTTTATTAAAATGTTAACTATATATTAAAGAGAAACTCTTAAGGGTTACCATGGTAGGGTCAAAATCACCGGTTATGGTGTTATTTTTCAGACTGGGAATGACTTTTTTAACGCTGGAATAAGGATCAGGCATTGTGACCCAGGAAATAGAGATGCGAGGCGTAACATGATTTGGCGGACTTTCTTATCCATGCAATTTGTAGAATAGAGAAATATGTTTGTGTATTGATCTCAACGGTGAATACAAAGTATATATACGAGCATATGAAACCTTAGCTATACGTGACGGCCAAACTATACAAGGCCCAATATTGATATACGACTATCTAGCCCAATATTCTCCTTTAAGTCGGAACATGTAAGTTAACAATGCCCGACTTGGACATTATATTGTTTAACTGTTGAAAACCCAGAGCTTTAGTCAAAATGTTGGCCAATTGATCTTCCGTTCGAACATGAGTCGTAGAAATGATCTTGTCTTGAATAGCATCACGAACTGAATGACAATCAACCTCAACATGCTTAGTCCGTTCGTGAAATACTTGATTAGCAGCGATATGTAAAGCAGCTTCATTGTCACAAAACAAACGAGTAGGATTTGTCAAGCCTCTCAGCTGATATAAAACCTTTGACGACAGAAGGGCCGAAGCTCAAAAGCCATCCTCGACAACTTTGCTCGCCTGACTTTGAAATGATCGTGTTGCTTTTATGGGGTCTCCAACTTTTGTGCAATGAAAATTAAAAGAACTGCTTTGTCAAAATCCTCGATGGCTCCTCTAGCTTTAAAGTCTGTCTCGGCTCAGCTTAAAACTTTTTTTATGTAAAGTTTTTTGGGTTGTTTTTTATTTGTTTGCATAATAACTTGAACTTTGAGTATTTGCTTAGCATTCATCCATCTGCTTTCTTGGAAAGAAAAAAAAAAAAAGAGCTTTTTACAAAACTGATTTTTCCTTTGAATCTGAAATTATCAAAATTATTAAGATGATTAATGTTGGATTTTCACAAAAGATACGACATGGCAGAACAAAAAAAAAATGAATGAGAAGGAAGCTTAATCGAATCCAGATCTGGTTTTGCGATTTTCAATAATTAGCAGACAAAATTAATAGCAAGAGACATCAAGAATCTGAGAACATTATTGAAAATCGCAAAACCAAATGGAAAGGAGAATATTAATCAAGGTTATTGATCATAACTTTGTCTGCAAAGTGCAAATCGCAAGGCATATGTGACACTAGTTGAAGAAGACTTATTGGTAGACATGTAGTGATTTGTGATTTCTTTGTTTCTGAAAGGGCTAAATGTACCTTGGAATAAGAATTGGATAAGAAAATAGTTGCAGTTAGTTTTCTTAACCAAAATGTGTAATTTGATTATGTCCTTGTAGAGAGTAAAGTATTATCATGATGCTACAAAGAAAAACAATGTAATTTATATAACTTAATTTTTTTGTCAACATTTATTTATATAACTTATTATATAAGCATATTCTAAAAACGTATTTGGTTGGCTCAAATTTGTTTTGTTTGATTTTTTACACTTGATTGTTCATGTTTTTTGTTTTTTTTTTGTACACTTGATTGTTCATGTTAATAATTGAAACTGTGGTTTAATGGGGATTATAGGTCTTCAGTTGAACATAAATAAAACCAATTAATGATTATCGATGAATTAAAAAATACTCCATCCGTTTTTAAGAGATTGGTTTTTTAGGTTTCTATCTTGTCCCGCAAAGAATGGTTTCTTAGGTTTATTATTTATTTTTTATTAGTTAATGTTAATAAATGGTAAACTTTATTAAGAGATATTAATAGAGATTATTGAATTACTATTGGTTCATATGTAGTTATGAAAAAGTGTTTAGTGAAAGAAAATAATGTATTTATAATTAATAAGTGTGAAGAACCTAAAACATCAATTTTTTAGGTATGAAGAATCTAAAACATCAATTTTTTAGGTATGAAGAATCTACAACATCAATTTTTTAAGAACAAAAGGAGTACTAACGTTCAAAGAAGCTTCACTGGACTTGATCGGTGATCATATAGTATCTTCTAAGTTCCAAGACGCGCAACAACACATATACATCATATCTGTAAATATTTATGATTGTGTATGTATCAAACATTAGTGGTGCGGCTTCATTAAAAATTTGAACAAGCTGTATGTAATATGAAGTGAATAATATGATATGAAAGTACAACACGTCTCTGTCCTCCTGCCGTACATTCTTTCTGGCAACTAGAGTAAAAGTCAAGCGCCAGCCTATCATGTCATTGCTCGTATTTATTTTTTGTCAATAATTGTGCATTCTTTTGTTTTTGTTTTCCTTTAAAATATCCTATATATATTCATTCCAAAAAATGAAACGTGAAAAGAAATATTTTGTTTTCTCCAACTGTTTTCCTGACATTTATCTTAGTGTTCTTTATAACATGGCATACAGATATATTGATCGGTTATTATTCAAGAACGTGTGGCCCAATTGTTTGTTCGAGTGTATAGAAGACTTTTCATGTGAATCAAATCACATATATATTGAATTACACCATCTATGACAATTGTTTTGGTTCCCTTAGTCACTGTACGTTTTGTAGTGATGACAAGAATACTCAGCTTTCTACATATTTTTGAGAATTAGTTTGGATTTCAAACTGATATCGGTTATAAAAATAAGTTGATGCGTATGATTTCATAGAATGTGAAATATATAAATATTAAATTCATTTAAGATACACCGTATTTTTTTTATCAAGGGTATTTAGCCCACACAAAATTAAAACATAAACAATGTATTTTATCAAAATATATTACATGTTTCCTAGATGTAACACCTATTTGAATTTAAATTTGACAAAATTGATAAACATTTTTAAACCACTAAAAAAAGTGTCATGTTTACAAACAAATGCACCATCATCACCGACAAAGTTTATAATCAGAGACTTGTGATGTATCAGTATCAGTATCATTAATGGAAAAAATGACTTTTCACTTCTTTTATTGGGTTACAACAAAATTAGAAAATACTACAATTTTGTAGGTATAAAAATCTTAAACACTTTTTGCTGGTTCTCTGCATTTCCCGAGTGACCAAGAATGAATACATAAAAGGAATTATATATTTATATTAGTGGTATGAATAAAAACTTTTAAAATAATTTAAAGAACTAGTCTACGATGGATCCGAGCAACAATCTGAACAAAAAGCTTTGTTTCTTCCCATCCTTCTTCCTCTCTCTATACCGATATTGCAAAGGAGACGAACAAGAAGAGACCGAAGAAGAGGAGTAACAAGAGGAGACCGACGTGGAAGAAGATGATGATGAGCAATAAGACGATGCCGTTTGAGCTGCGTTTTTAGTGTAATCGTAGTACTCTAGAGATAGCTTAGAGAGCCTCTCGGTGAGACAGATGGAACAGATTCCAGGAGACTGTCTGTGTTTCGTGTGCTTCTTGCATGAGAAGTTATTGTCTGAATTGGAATTTGATCTCTTTCCTTCAGGGTTCTTTGATCTCCTTGCTCTACTGGTGATGAGGAAGATGTTTGCCATTGATGAAGTCCGTCGTGTGCTCTGTGTTATATTTTGTTTTTTTTTCTCTTGCCGTCTCGTGATTGTATATATAGGTGCTTTGTGTAATTAATGCAAAGCTGGTTTTGATTTTCCACGATGATGTTTCCGAGATCCTTCTCTTCTTTTCTTTATTCTTTTTCATTTGTAAAGAGACAAGAAAAAGAAAAAAAAAACAAAAAGAAAGAGATGTTTTGGTTTGAATTCGAATTATGGCATGACACTTGTACAAATCATCAAGCCACAAACTCCGGTGACTATTTATTTGTTTTTACCAATGAGACACTGATAAGATCATTTGTTATTAAACCTTACTTAAACTTAAGATAAGTAGACATTTTGTTTGTATGCGAATGAAAAAAAGTTGGTTAAGTAGATGCGAACATTATTAATTCTGACCAAACTTTTTGTTCCATTGTTGTGTTTGGTTTAGCTATGAGATCTAGAGTGGTTACAGTGTATTTTTCTTAGATGGACGGCTTAGATGCATTAAGAGATCAGGTGGGTCCATATAAGTAGGTAAGTCGGTGGGCCGGTTTTCATGGGCCTTTATAGCTCAGATGTGCTTCGAGGTCAATGCCCATCTGGCTGTCAATTGCTCCTTACACTTGTCAATCTTTTATTCTTCAGACGATCGTTCAAACCCATTCTTTAAAGTATTCACAGTTCCACACTTCTAAAATATTATTAGAAAAGTTGTCTCCAAAAATTATATATTTATTATAGAAAAAGACTTAATTGTTTATCTTATATTATAAAACCATACACAAGTTCAGACGAAAATGTGAGATAGCATTGGAATTGTGGAAGAGGTGTAGCTCGCAAACGGGCAAAAATGTCTTGTCATTCTCTAGATTTGTTAGACATTAATTTCATTATATTATGTACTACGGGCCGGAAATGACAATTGATATCGTACACATTTGAAGTTTAGAATTCCGGGAAAATGTTAAAGCCCATTAACTAATCGAAAGCCCATTAACTAATCGAAAGCCCATTAACTAATCGAAAGCCCATTATGAACAAATACTATCTCCGGCGTTAAAACCACCGCCCCGGCCCCCGGTGTATGCATGCTCTCCANGAGTGTTGTTTCAGGCATCAGATCTCCTGGAACATACTCGATTTCGTAAAGAGAGTTAATATCAGAATGATTTTTTTGGCTTTTTGTTTTTGGTAAAGTAGAAATTGCGAATTGAGAATCGATAGCTAAAAGATTTGAATTTGACATGATGAGAAATTGTTTTCAGAACATTCAAAACAATCAGTCATAAACAAAGATTCCTTCCCTCACATCACAGGTTGTTGGGCTCTGATACCAATTCCTCGGAATTGAATTAGTAATTTTCTCATCGTTAGTTTGAGGCCAAAAATTTCTTCCCAAAAACCCATATTTTGATTGTGTCTGATCTATGTATCAACTGTACTTATCTCTTTGATAATCTTAGTTGGTGGTTCTATTTTTCAATCATTCGGATGTGCTCCTACAAAACCAAAGTCGAAAAAACTAAGAAAAATTAGTCGTTCACAACCACCGATGAAAGATTCCTCGAAAAGTAAAGAATTAGTAATCATAATCTGATCTACTCCCACTAAATTGTTTCTTTTAAAATTCAGTTTAGTTACCAACACCGGATGCTTTTCATAAAATCGATTTGAATTTCTCATAACCTTACATTATTATATTAGTCTTAGAAGTTAAATACGGTACTTCATGTTCTTGATGTACTTTTTCAGTAAAGGCTCGTAGGAAAAAAGACATATTAAGGTGAGAAAGAAGTATTAATACGAAAATAGGAAAAATATCATAGTTCATAGAAAAATTAATCACAACATGGAAACATATAATAATAATAGGGCTAATAGCACTGCCTCTAGCCTGGTCTTCGAACGAGTCAAACCACACCAAAACACTTGAAAGCAACTAAGAAAGAGCCAAAGCATATAATAATGAAACTACACAAGTCACAACCAAAGCCTCGAACGGCTTCAACGCGGCAGTGGCAGAAGCAGCAGGAGCAGCCTTATTTCCGGCTTCTACAACTGGAGATTTTCCGCTTTCTACGGCTGGAGTTTTCGCGGTGGTACCGTCTCCACCACCGCCTGATGAGGCTGATGCACCTACGGTGACGGAGAGCTTCATGCCGCTGGTGCAATGGCCGGGGATACCGCATATGAAGTAGTGAGGACCAGATGTCTTTAGAGCTATGGTTGTGGTTCCGCTACTGTCCGATGAAATTGCGTTCCCCAATTGGCAACTCTTGTAGTCACTTTCACTCACTTCGTCCACTGTGTGACCCGCACCGTAATTGAACACTATATGCAACACAATGTACACATACATATATTACAAACTTAGCTATGATCTCGATTGTCTTATTTGTTTGTGTTCATCAATTTCTTAATACAAACAGGTTTTATTTCACAGAAGATATATTATAAAGATACTAAAATATGTTTTTTTTTTTTTTTCTTAAAGTGTGAAAATTTCACATGTAAATGCAAATGCATATATTCGCGCTTGAAACATGCACATAATATGCATAAAAGAGGCTATATCTATACCGATGGTATCGCCAACGGCAAAGGGTTTTCCGGTAGCCAACGAGCTATAGTCATTACCGAGCGACCATTCGACGGAGTGAGTGGCCGAGAAGGCCGGTGCGACAACAGTGAAGAAGATGATGGCAAGGCAAGCAACAAGTGTACTCAAGTTTGCCATTTTTTTTTGTATGAGTGTAACAGTATATTTAAATTAAGAATGATGTGACTAAGGAAAATCCTTGCGAGTTATGAGCAAATTTATAGAAAGAATGGAACCAAAACCGTATGTTGGAGTTAGTAGAGAGTTAGGCCCACTTGCCCTCCAACTAAAGTTCTCATCATGTAAGATTTGAAAACTGTTTTTCATATTTTGGGATAAAGACTTGTTCCTCCTCTCTGCTCTAGCTTTGAACATACTCAACAAAGGAAATATTGCTACAACTTAAAAAATGGGTCATGATGTTTGGTGAAAGATCATAAAGTCACACTCAATGGTTCTTTGTAAAAAGATAAATGATGATGCAAACCAAAGTAGTCACGATGTGTCATCAAAGCTCCCTTAATGATTCTATACATTTGACCAAACCAAAAGCAGACGAACTAACTTTTCTTACTAGCAATCAGAGGCTTTGCAACAACTGAAATTATTTAATTTTAACTCTAACAACTGCATGTAGATATGTGACCATGTCCTAAAGTCCTACACCTCGATCTATTTAGACCGCTTGCTTTACTAAACGACGAGCTGATCGATTTCTTGTAACATTGTAAATAACATTTATGATACAAAAACAAAGCATGTTTCTCCTTTATGCAATATATATACCTTTTTTTTAAAAAAGTACAATAATGCTTCAGTCATTCTAAATTGAACAAATTGCATCATATAACACTTAATTCAACTCTTCTTATAAATTTAGCACTTCATTTTATTTGTTTCTTTTAGAGTGTAAATGACGAAAATATTATTCTATATGTCTACCCGTATACCGTCTACATGCGTACATGTAGTACTGTACAAGGGCTAAATTATCATGAATAGTTCCTAAAATGCTAAAAAACTATGAACAGTAATTTAAGTATTAAAAATTATACAAAATTTAGAAAATACTAATTCTTGCAAAACTATGTTCTAAAATTAGAATCTAAGTTACTAAAAAGGTGATGGTTGTGTAATTAGTTTGAACAACGAAATAAATACTCACTGAAAGATGCAAGACAAAGCATGGATATGATATGATATGATATGATAAAGACCCTGCAACTAATTCTACTGCTCATCAGACTGCCGACGTAAAAGCAATATATCAACCAGACCATGATTCATGATTTGTCTTCGGCTTTTGCCAAGAAGAAAACTAAATTTTTTTCTTTTCCAAGTAGACTATAGGCCTGTTTAAACAGTGAAAATGGGTTTAGTTTAGGCCCATGAAATATCTTACTCAACATTTTATTAAGCCAGCCCATTTTTGATATTCATGTCAATTGATATTGTTAAGAAAATATAAAAGCTTACAAAAAAAGAGAAAAACAAACAAAAATCTTTACACAAAAGAGAATGAGCGGAAATAGTTAACTTTGACAGCACACCAATTCTTGGTAAAACATTAGAGTCTTTCCCTCTTTGGTACAAAGAACTTCCCAAAACGGTATCACGCATATTGCAAATGAAAGTCAAAATTTATCATGTGTTTTTTTCCCGAGTTTAGATTCGGATTATAACACGACAACAATAATAATACAATTATATGTCCCCGTATAATTTCAATATTGTTATAAATTAAGATATATTATATATGGTTATGTATATATATTTATATATTGTTATCGTTTGATAACTTATAAGAATATGAGAAGGAAAGAGAAAGATTAAAATAATAGACGAGAGGAAAAAGGAGAGAGGAGTGGAGAGCTGAGAGAGATAAGAAATTGAGTCTATCTTATTACTTCACATAACACACGTATATATAAAAGGGAATGAGTGTGTAAATAATTGGTGTTGATGTGGATAATTTATCCATTTTTCATCACTCCCCCTTAATTATCCATCACCGCTAATGTATTACGTACTGCCTCGTTAAAAACCTAATCATGGAAAAACCCAATGGGATAAAAACCATGATAAGGAAAAAAGAGTGCAGTCTCCCCCNAAACCAAACTAAACTGAATTAGGTGGTTCAGTTCGGTTTCAGTTCTTAGCTAATACTGGAATAGATTCTCAATTTCAGATCCATGGTATCGGTTCGGTTTGGGTATTATCCGAGAATCGAATGGGTACCCATGAATCCTATTTTTTATATAAATTCTATAAATTTAAATAATTTTTTAAAAATTTATAAAAAATTATATAAATTTATAAACAAAATCGATAGGAACCGAACCGAAACATTTTCGGTTCCTATATAGATCCTAAACTCATGAACCAAACTGACCCGGAACCGGAACCGAACTAAAAATGTTTCGGTTCCTATATAGATCCTAAACTCATGAATCGAAAGAACCGGAACCAAACCCAATACCCATATGCCCAGCCCTGGTATAATCTGCCGAAGGCCAACAAAAGGATAAAAGTGTACTTAAATTTTCGAAAGCCAAAGAGTCAAAAGCTCAAAGGTAAAATATGGCTTTCATGACTAAGACTCTCCACCAATTAAACAATTTAGAAGACGCTTCAACTTCTCACAGAAGGAGTCAATACCGAAGATGAGAAGAAAATTTCATCTTTCTTTCTCTTTCATCTGAAAGAAACCCAAAAGATAAAATCAAATCTTCTTCTACATATTGTCAAAACCTAAATTCTATGAACATTTCACTTCTCTGTTTTCGACCACTTACCCTCTCATATATCTCCTGATCTTAATTTCTTGTACTCCAAGCACCAAATTCTCTTTCTTTAATGGCGAAGAAGAAGCATCGAAAGCTCTTCCCTATGTTAGCATCAGAGACTAACAAAACGTTAGATTGCTCAATAGGAATCTGCGACCCGATTTGCCCTTACAATTGCATTCAAGAACCCGATTACTACACCATATCCCCACAGCTACCTCCATGGTCATCCCCACAGCCAATCACAGCTCCATCTCCGTCGATCTCAGCCGTTTATCAACCATCTCAAAACCATTCATCTTCCATTGACGCCATAACCATCATCACCGTTACAGGTGCAGTCTTAGCCATCCTTCTTACGGGATTCTTTCTTGTAGCCAAATACGTTACAGAGAGCGTAAACAGAGTCAACCGCGAAAGATACCAGTCCGAGAGAGATGTCGACGACGATACGGTGGAGGGAGAGTTTCACGATAGGGAACAAGTGGATCATCCAATCTGGTTAATCAGAACAACAGGTCTGCAACAATCGATCATAAACTCGATTACGATCTGTAGTTACAAGAGAGGAGATGGGTTGATCGAGAGAACAGATTGTGCTGTTTGTTTAAACGAGTTTGAAGATGACGAGAGTCTTAGGTTATTGCCTAAATGTAACCACGCTTTTCACATCTCTTGCATTGACACTTGGCTTAGGTCTCACACCAATTGTCCTCTGTGTCGAGCTGGTATAGCGATCAGTGCCGCCACTCCACGGTGCTCTGGTCCTGTCGATGTAACTCCCGGAGGATCAGGATCTCGTTTGGAGAACGATGGAGTTGGTGAAGTTCTAGACCGTGACCAGATCGAGAACAGATGTGAGTTAGGGAGAGAGGGTGATGGATCGGATTTTAAAGAGGGATTGAGTTCTAGTCACCGAGATTCGGACAACACGGATCCGAATTCAGATGTCAGGATTGACATTTCTGGTGTTGTCGACGATATTAATCGAAATTTAGAGGAAATCGACGGTGATGGATCCGAGACAGAGACGAAAGAGCAAGTTAGGGTTTTGGGGGAGTGTATGGATCCAAATGGAGGAGTTTCAATTGATTCTCTCTCACGTACGAAAACCCAGACAGAAAATGTAGATTTTCCGGGAAAATCATGCGAGAATCAGAGTCAGGACTTCACTAGACAAGAGAAGGGAGAAGAGAACAGACCCATCGGAGACGAAGCAAGCTGTTCCGAAGAAAACAGTGGCGACAATGTCGAATCACTGAGAAGTTCTGATCCCACTGATGGTGGTGAATCGAACGGCGAAGAAACCGAAGGTGCAGGGAAAAGTCAGTCAGACATTTCGTCGAACACGTCCAAGACAACCGGAAGCTCTTCGGTATCATGCTTCAACAAAAACAAAAGTTCGGTTTTTCCGCTGTAATAAGTCTCTACAAAACCATTTTTCCCAATATAAAAAAGAGAAAATAACAATGCAGAAGTGTATGTAACTCCAAATAGTTAAACGAATAAACTCATTTTTGTTCATTATTTTCTTCTCGTGTGTTCATGTTTATTGGTTTCCATATTTTTTATTGGGGTTAGAGTATTACTGCATTTAACATCGATAGAATATGATTTTTGCAATTCTATATCTAACATGAACATCTTTGGGCCGAATAACCCAACCCTTTAACTATATATGGACTTGAATACCGATGAGGAAAATTTCATAGATGGACATTTAACAACTTAACTAAAGACACCTCTCATGTTCTCTATGACTCTATCTATTAGGGGTGAAACCGATCGGATATCCAAGACTAATATATATTATGATCATCAGACCCGTCCCTGCTATAACTATAAAGCACGTAAAGCACTTGCTTCAGACCATAATATATATTTAATTTTTAAGGGTCATATCTCATAAAATATTGGTTTGGTCTGATGGTTAACAACTTTGATTTTGCATCAAACAATGCCTTGTTCGAACCTTTCCATGTACATCTTCTTATATATATTTTTTCTCCGTGTGTATGTATCTCATATTTCCTTATATTTTGTTATGCAATTTCCAATTTCTTATAAATTTATTTTTAGAGATATTTGCATGGTTTGTCATTTATTTTAGATTTTGTTAATTTTTTAGCACTTTTTTAAAATTAGTTAAATTTCTAACATTTTCGTTTGTCAAAAAACTATTTTACCCCTTCACCTTATTTTACTGTGTACCGTACACAACCGTCTACGCCGTACTGTAGTATGAGCAAATTCAAAAAAATTCGGGGTGTACCTAAAGTGCTACAAAACTAAATAAATTTAAAAATTGTTAAAAACTAACTAAACCTAAAATAAGTGACAAATCATGCAAAATCTTTTTATTTTTGGGATAATAGTAGAAACAATCTCTTCTTCTTTTATATAGTATATTAAACATAAATTATAATAAATTTTGACAAAATTTAAAACTATCGACTCTTCAGAATTCATAAACCATGATTTAATCATATTCAATGATTTGAATTACTTTTATGTTATTTATGTTCCTTTAACCATTAGTATTTATATATAAAGCCATACATATTTCAAATATGATTTAGGCCATTCAAAATTAAAGGACGATCATGGTTGATGAACTTATGAAGAAAATATTATGATGCATAAGGTTATATGAACAAAGTTTCGGTGTTTAAATTTGTTTTCATTTTAATATGAAAGTATATTTTTTCATTTAGATGATATAAACCAACGGGGCAGAAATATATCCATTTCAATCACATCTAAACAAATATTTACTTAAGGCAAAAGTTAAGGAAAAGTTGGTGATTCTAAATCTCAATCATGAAAAAAGATGCTAAAATAGAAGTATGGAACAGTCAGCTATATAATAGAGGGAATAAAATTTTGTTTTTGTGTAATCAAATCGATAGGCTTTACTTTTTACTTTTTTCTTTTTTCTCGCTTTTGCTTTTTAACCCCGAAAGTGAAAAACATAGATTCTAAAGATCTTTGATAGGTCTTCATGATACGACAATCATCATCGTCATGTTGCGTGAATCCCACGTAATGCTAATTGTATGTGCGTCGAAGTTTTAGAATTTAAATTAAAGATTTTTTTAAAAAAACAGAGTCAAGGATAACAGTCATGATTCATGATCCTGTTTCCTATTTAATCATTTTCTTTTAAGGAAAAATGCAGTTAAACATAGGTCTGGAGCTATCTATTTTATGCAATATCAACATCAAGTTTATAAGAACTGCATACTAATTCATCTAATTAAAATGCGACAATTTTACCATCAGCTTTAACAGTGTATATTAGTAACGAAATGTAAAACGATGTCGTAACAAACCAAAATACAATTATTATACAAAATTAAAAATTAATCCTATGGAACCTCATATCATATTTGTGCGTTGCATCATGCTTAGAATCAGAAGCGAGTACATGAAAGTTGAAGCATATGGAAGCGCGGATGGTTTAAAAAAAAAATGAAGCATGTACGTGTTGGAAACGTGTATATATATATTTTTTTTTCGTCTGAAATTTTATTATATTGATCACTTAAGTGTTACAACTTATAGTAAAACCAAACGTATTACACAAGGAGCATCATCCCCAGAGGCGGATAACACAAGAAGTCGGCGGATGAAGAAACATCCCCAGAAACAAAGCCGACGGATTATAAAAATCCCCAGAGACAAAGCCGGAAAACGATTATCCGGAACCGAAGATTGAACACATTAATACCACTGCTATCTATTTTATGCAATATCAACATCAAAGAGATTAAACTAATCACTAGATAGATAGTGACAAATCTCTCCCTTCTCTCTAAAAACATGTTCTTAGATCCAGTTCTCGTTTGATCTCTCCGGCGTTCGGCGTTCCTTGTCGGCACCGTGAGAGACCCTCATTCTTCTTCCTTTTGTTTTAGTCTCTTTGTTATGGTCTTTGATGGGTGGCTTCGGATTGGGGTGGATGTCGATTTGGGCTTTCCCGATGGTGGTTTGGCGAGGTGTGACGGCGCTTTTGGCTGGCGGTTCGGTGGCAGTGACCTATGGCTCGGTGGTGGCGTTTCACGTTTCGGCAGAATCGTCCTCTGTTTGGCTCTGTTCCGGTTTCCCTGTGATTTCGGCGGATGCAAATTAGGGTTCTGTGCCATCCCTTTGTTCTTCGGCTCTCTGCTTTAGTTTCTAGCTGTTTCGAATCTTATCTTTGGCCTTTTTGTTTGCTTGGTTGGTTTTTGGTTTAGATTTCTGCTTGGTCAGAGGGTTTGATTGGCTTGCTAGACTTTTTGTCGACGGTTTTCATGCTTGTCAGAGCTTCGTGAACCGGATTTGGAGTCCTTGTTTGTCGTATTATCTCTCTGTTTGAGGTTAAAGGCTCAGTTCCTAGTTCTAGTCCTCTATGGTTGCCTTTCCCTGGTGATGTGGTTACTGTGACTTAGGTTTCGTTCTTGGGGTGCTCCTTAGGGTTAGTATCTTGTTGCAATGGCATCTACTAGTTCTTCTTCGGATCCTTGTTTGGTTGTGGAGTTGGATTCTAGACGTTGTAGTGGGATGAGCTTCAAGTCTTCTCTTGCGAGTCAGTTTCTGGTCTTGGTCTTGTAGATGGCTTTGGCTTGTCTAGCATGTGTCCGCGTGTAAGGTTTTTGGTTCTTCCTTGGTGTATCCTCATTCGGTGTTCAAGGTCTGTCCTTGGAGCCTAGGTTGTCTCGTGATCGTCGTTTCTTTGGAGAGGTTGTGATGGAGGTTCTTTCTGTTGTTCGTTTCTAGTGTGGGTCCTGTTCTAGTCTCCGTTGATGCTGCGAGCTCTGTGTGCCTCTCATGGTGGTGGATAAGGTTCTCGGAAGATTCAGTGGCTCTTCTGGAGGATCCGTGTTGTGGTACAACTTCGACATCTTCTTGGTCTCTTGAGTTGGTTTGGGATCTTCCTGGATTTATGAGTTTCAGTGCAGTGATTAGAAACGTGTATATATATACATCCATATATATATATATAACTAAACATCATTCTATGTTAGAAAAAATTGTTATGAATAACACAAATTCAATACATCAATGTTATAATCAACTTAAAATAGTTAAATATCATATGATCCAAAATTAAAAATATAAATCACCATCTTCATTCTCAGTTTCTCAACCCATCAAATAAACCCGCCTCAAATTCTTTGTTGTCGAAAGAAAGATCATCAAATTAACTCAACCCCAAATATTCCAAATATAATCTCATTCAACTAAAGTTAATCGCCGAAAAATATTTAGATTAAAACAATTTTTCTAAACAAGATTCCTTATATATAAAATACATAAATTAGTGTTTACAAATGTTAATGTACTATATTAGTTTTCAGTTTTTTTTCTTTATATAAAATGAAAAACATATAAAAAATAACTTTACCCTTCATGATTTTTAAGGATAGTACCACGTTATTAAAACGGAAGCGCAAGCTTTCAAAACGGAAGTGTAAGCTTCCAACGTAGTTTCAAAGGGATTTTCTTTTTTGAAAACGCTATGAAGCGGACCTTCGGCAAAACTTTCGTGCTACTACACAAATTGTTCGTCTTATTAATTTGTATATATCCACATAATTCTGTACAAAATTATTCATCTCAGTACCAACGGTGTTGCTTAGACTTTTAATTGTTCGTCTTATTAATTTGTATATATCCACATAATTCTGTACAAAATTATTCATCTCCAACGAATTAAGAAAATAGCAAGATTCAAATACCCAAATCGTTTTTTTTTGTCACTTGCTCTAAGGGTTTTTATGTACAAGTTTCTCGTTCAACTCTATATTAACCGATTGAACGGTTGATTGTGAACTGTGGAAAGAGAGAAACGGGAGACAACATCTCAAACCGCCTTACTGTTCGCTTCACCTCGCCCATGTCATTCACAAGGGAGTAAGCATCTTGTCCTTACATCATCACGCCATTAAAGGCAGCTCTGATCTTATCTCGCTATGGAACAGCAAATGCCGTCCGCTCTCCTTCTCATGATTCCAAGCGTGGCTCTCACAACAACAGTTCCTCTGTTTTTTTCCCTCCATTTACCTCTGTTTTTTGCTGTTAAAATGTGCTTCTGACTTGTCCAGTTACTCTGTTTCCACTGTAAATATTATTTATTTATTTATTTTTGTAACAAAATATTTTTCTTTTTTGTTGATCAATAATATCACATTTCAAAAAAAATAAAAAATAAATAAATAACGGTTGGTTGTGATGCTTTACTCACTTAATCAAAGAAACCACCAAAATTTTGATCATTAGTAAAAAGAATGCGATGAATATGTTAAATTAAAAGCTTCTCATCTATATGGTATATAGCATCTTCTTTACATATGTGAAACAACATCGCGTGTGATTATAATACCTGATGAATTAGTAACTCTGTATTAATTCTAAGACAATCTTGATGTCAAATCTCTGAAATAAAGGGTTCGAACCTAATCCGTTCGGTTAGGTTCTTAAATGTATTAAAAATTTGGAACAATGATACAATCAAGTACTGGCGACTCTGTGGAACTGACTTGGTTTATACTCTTTCTGTTTCTTTTTAAGTGTCGTTTAAGGTTTTCTCACACATATTAATAAAACACTACAATTCTTTGTTTTGCCCCTTATTAATGCATTATATAATGTGTTCACACTCATTAATAAGCTGGAAAATAGAGATAAAAGTGGAAAAATTATTAAAAATCTCTATAATATTATTTAAGAAGATATTTTTAAAAATGAATTTTGATTAGTAAGTTATTACATAAAATGTCATTACAAATAACAAAGAATAATTGAAATAGGAAAGGATATAATAGTCTTTTAAAATCATTGATTAGAATATGGAAAATATATATTTTGCATTAAAGAAGTTATTTATTATTTAATTTTTTAATTATTTTTAATACTATATATTTTAAAATAATAATCAATTCATATATATTCAAAGAAACAAAATATATTCAAAATCTTGCTATATTTTTTACTATATTTTATTTGAATATATATCAAAACAAAAATTGAAAAATATTTTACTAATTTTATAAAAAGTTAGACACAAGAAAACTATTTTTTCTAAAGAGTTCGTAGACTAACCACAAAAGCTAGAGTTATTTAACAGTGCATATTAGAGTTATGTTTTCAAGATTATAAGTTTTTGCGGGTTAGCCCGAATAATATTTTAGTTCACTGCAAAACGGGTTAAATAGACAAATTATTAAAATTGACAATTTTATCTATAATCATTAGTTAGTCATATTGTAAAATTCAGATAAAAACAATTTTTAAAAATTTCAAATAATTTCTTTTAAAAAAATTATCCCGCGCTAATTATAGCGCGGGTTAAATCCTAGTCTGCATTGAAAATGTAAAACAACACTTAAAATGAAACAAAATTAAAATCCTAAAATAACAATTAAAAAGAAACAGAGGGAGTATATAATAAAGAGAAATACCCTCAAATAGCACAAAAAATATTTTTTGTCCCAAAACTAGCACCCTAAATTTAAAATACCAAAAATAGCACAACTAATTATTTTAAAATACTTATTTACCAAAAATAAATTTAAAATAGAATTAAATATTATGTTTGGGTTCACTATTTCCAATTTAGGGTTTAGTTTTTTCCCATTAGAAAATGATTATAAGTCATTTTTATATTAAATTTATGCTAATATTATCAAAATTGGTACTATATTTATGATATTCACCCTTGGATGCTAAATTTGGGAACTTTTAGTTTTTTGTGCTATTTTGTAGAATTGCCCTATAATAAATTATAAATACATTTTGTTCGAATAATCAACGAGGTAGGAAATGTCAAAGTACAATATAATTATCGTTAAAGCGGAATGCAAACCATTTATTCAGTACAATACAGTCATGAAAAAGCTTGAAGTCATTGGAGTAAATGATCATATTCATTCTCTTTTACAAAAACAAATCAGTTTTCTTAAAAAGCATCATTGTCGGTGAGACAAAAATTAACAAGCCTTTTTATATATATTGGCTTGTGCATGTCAGATAAATTATCTAAAATCTAAATATTTCGTAGTTCTCGAATCCTGCTACTTAATTGAAACGGATTTCCCGATCAGTCGCTTACCATTTTGCCATTACAATTGTTAGTGGTGAGTTTAGCACTTCCCAATTTAACCCGATTTGAACTGAGATCATTATAATTGATCCCGGTTTACGACGGTTCGAACTCGGAGAGAGTCCATGATCGTAGTTGCCGGCCGCCGAGCCCGTTAAAGGCTCAACTCATCATGACAAAACCGACCTCTGAGATTTGCGGAATATTTCTTGATCTTGGAGGGATTTCGAGAAATCTTCCTTATGGAATTAAGAAATGGAAATTACCATGGTTCGACCGACTTAATTAGAACCTTATAAATAAGGGGATTTTCACCACATTCTATTCACATTCACTTTCGAGACCGAAAAAATAGAGAGCTCACGATTACTGACATTTATATCTCTAGTTTTCTAAGTCTTTTTACCGACCTTAAGAACAATACTTGTATATATTCGCCGAGTTCAATATCAATAAACGAGATTCCAACTTAAGTTTAGTGTTTTACCATTTATCTCTTATGTGATTTTCAGAATCAACAACAATTACACACATTCACCATTTCACAGTAAACAAATGCTCAATTTCAATTAGGGAAGCATCATACACAAAAAGAGAAGCAGTATAAAACACAAAGACCAATTGAAATTTATTTATTTTAATATGAAAACAAAAAAAAAGAGAGTAAAAGATCACACATGAAAAATTAGAGTTCCTCTAAATGTGTCATAACTAAAATTCAACTATATTAGCTAAAGGATGACTCTTCTTCAATCCTCCGTAGGATTTGATTCACAGCTGCTGCAATATCTTCCACTGTGTTCAACTGACTCCCTTCTTCAACCTGAATCAAGCCAACTTTTTTAATTAAAAAGTATCAAAGATAACTTTACATGAAAAAGGTTGATATAGTAAGAGAAAGTAAAGCGAAAAATAATAAAAGAAAATGTATATATTTCGAGGAAGAAGCTTATGAATGTGTCCTGAAACAAGTGGCGTCATTTCGTTCTGCCCCGCACAGTGCATCCACAGTTCTGTGACCACCAAAACTTCCACAGTACACATATACACAAATACACACATGCATAGGCATATGTCATCTTATTGGTCCCTGATTCTTACAGGAATCATTATTATGATACTCAATTTTATTTTATTTTTAATAAATAAGAAACGATGATTTTGACAACCCCCCAACCAATAATTGAGGCCAGCCCTAACCAAGTTTAAAAAAAAATATGAAAAAACGAACGATATATATCATTGTTCTCTTCAATTAATCCTTTTTTGGCCCAGACATATAAATCACAAGACGTACAAATAAGAGACAAATTAAATGTGACAACAACGAAAGACACATTAAATGAATAAAACATTTGTGATGGGAGAAGATTCAATGAATCATTGACCCAAATTAAACAAACAATCAGAATAGTGATTTTGATCTAAAAAAAACAGAATAGTGATTATATGAGCGACCCATGATTACCAGTTTAATTTGGATTTGCAACATAATATAAACCCTAAAAAGGGTATTATATGCTTATATTATATGTCACTATCACTCTAATTTTTTTTTTGAAGAACTATAACTCTATAATTTTGTTATGAGGCTAATATATATATATAAAAAAAACACTAAAAAGCGTGAGAAAAAAATGTACCTTTAGGCTGATGGAATAGAGGACGGAGTTGTCACGAGTGGTGACGTTGAGATGAAGAAGAGTGAGCCTTAGGCTCTGTATCGATGCGACAAGTTTAAGAAGCTGTCTCGGTCGCTTCTTCGCAAGTATCTTCACACTCGCATGGCTCTCCACCATCGTCACCTCTATCTCCGCCGTCCCCTCAGCCACCGACGTCGACGAAGGCCGGCTCGAGTACTGTGGAAATGCAAAGAAATCTGAGAATGGTCCCGATGAGCTGGCGGCGATTGTGTTGGTGCTGTCGCCGGTGACGGGGCCGGCTTCTTCTACGGCGGTGGTCTTGACCGGAGGCTCCATTGATTGTAAATGATGCTCAAGCTCCTTTAAGTAGTTAATGGCTCCGCCTACTATTGACGCTTGATCTCCCTTTCACCACCAACAATAGGTTAATTAGGCCCATAGAAATTGCAAAAGGTTTTTTCAAAAACAATCAAACATTTATATTTCGTACCTTGTTTTTATAAGTAGTATTTAACTATTTTGTCACAATTTTATCATGCATATATGAGTGTAACGTCCTTTTTGAGTGCAATGATGTTCAAGACTTTATTTATGCTCCCACAATTCCACTACCGAAATTTTCATATAAAGACTACATGATCTAATATTATGAAAACAATAACGACATTCGTTTTATTATATTTTTTTATGTCAACGTTAACGGCTTTCATTCATTCATCCATCATTTTTTTTATCAAATTTATGTTTAATCATGTACACATAAACATGCATACCTATATGTCTATATAGCCTATATATGTCCTAATGAAACTAGAAGTCTAGAACATAGGCTTTGCCTTTTTCTTTCTTTTCTTTTCGTTTCTTCACGCGTGAAGAACAAAATTCACGCGCTCACACTGACACATAGACATGCATATATATATACATATATAGCTGTTGTATGTAGAGACTAACCCTTTGAGCATAAGAAGGTGGCATGAGAGAACGGAGAACGGCGAGGTACTCGTTCATTTGTTTCCGGCGATTTCTCTCAACGGCGATGTGAGTCATCCTCTGGTTCTCGATCTCTTCCTTGTTCTTGCTGCACCTCGTCCTCCTCCTCTTTCTCCTCCCTCCTCCCGTCGCCACATCCGACGGCGGAGGCTGGTTCTCGGTGTCGACGGCGGATCCATAAAGAAGGTCGTCTCGTGGCCATTGAAGATCCTCCACGTTGTAATTATAATCATCACTCTCTCCGCTTTTGTTACCGTCGTAATCAATACTCGCAAGCCTATGTTCTTGCCCTAGCTTAATGTTGTTCTTGGTGTCTTGCGGATCTCGATCTTCTTCTTGTTGAAAGTATAAGTCGTGGAACGGGAACTCTTTGCAAGAGATGCATGAGAATGGATCTTGGGGGTAAACAATAGCCTCCAAGGCCATAATTAGCTAGAAAATTTGTTGAAAATTAAAATATACTCTCAGAAAGAAAAAAATTATGAAAAGGGTCCGAGCCAGAGAGAGGAAAAAAAGAAAGACAGAAAGTGTTTGTCTTTCTCTTTTTGTCGCGAGAGGGAGACAAGGCAAAAGGTAAAGACACACTATAGGGAAATTAAACTTGTAATGATACCTCTACAATTAAAAAAATCACTAGAAAACTTTTCTCCAAAGAACTCATCAAGTAAAATTGAAGAAGTAAGGAAAGAGGAACAAACAAAGAAACAAGAAGCTTGTGAGGTTATAAAGCTGATTTTTTTAAAATAATAATAATAATAGAAGAAGTCCCGAGAAAATCGAAAACAATTGAGTTCAGAAAAAGTAGAAGATCAAGATATATAGAGAGAGATGTTGTATGTTTTGTTTTGCACGTGAGATTATAGACCGGTCCACAAAACCAAAGAAAAGATTCTGTGTTCGTCTAGTTACACTCATGTTCAAGGAGAGAGAAATATGACAAGTTGAAGTTTCAACTTTATACGTTGCTATGAATTAATGTTTTTTTTTGTTGCCGTATATCATGTGAGTCGCTATAATCAAATGAAAGGTAAAATTAGTACCGAAATTTGGAGATACTTGGGATGATAGTAATTATTTGGTATATAAACTTTTAGGTGTTCAATTAATATTTTGCTTCTATATATGGTGCGTGTGTAATCAGTGTATAGATTAGAGAGATAGTCACTGAGCTTGAAGTCAAAGTTTGTTTTTGTTTCCATGTATCAGCCGACGTCAAGCTTTTTATAAATTCGATATAAAGGCTTATTTATACGAGTATTTTTTTTCCGCGAACCATGCTGAGACAATGACCGCTGATTTTTTTAAATAAAATCATATCGTTTATTGAATATACGTAAAAAAACATTAAAATCCATGCATGGGTCCGAAAGCTTATAGCATCCACATAGATACAATTATTGGGTTGACAAAAAAAAAGAAAAAAAAAAAAGATACAATTATTGGATATGTGAAAAATGGGTTTTGGGTCGAGACTTAGTTTGGGCCAGAAATAATGACGAGGCCCAACATGAGAATCGTTTGCTTATTAAACCAAAACGCAGAGTATAAAGAAAAGGTTGTTGTTCATCTTCTTCAACAGAAGAAACAAACTCGTAACAGTAAGAGAGAAAAAGAGAGAACAGAGTAGAGAGAGAGAGAAGAAGACGAAGGCAAGTCTCCATCTCCGGCGAAGCTCGTGAAGCTCAGGTTCTCTTCTCCGGCGTGTTCCGAGTACTCCGATAGTTGTCGATAAGGCTCTAAGTCTTTGTCTCTGTTTCATTCCTGTAAAGAGAACGGAGAGAGATTAGATCCTTGTATCGAAGCTTACATTCCAAGATCAGGGAGGTTCTGATTGATAGTGAATTCGCAGGAAGTGCGTCAAAATCCCCCGGACGTAGCCTACGGGTGAACCGGGAAAACATTTCTCTTGTGTTCATAAGTTCTTAGATTGCTTGTTCTTAACAAATATCACACAGGATTATAGGTTAAAATCCTACAAGTGGTATCAGAGCTCAAGGTTGAGCATAATCTGTGTGATAAGAAGCTTTCTAAGGGAACACAAGATTCGGTCAAAGATCAACAGCACCAAGAACCGTAGTCAAGGGAGCTCAGAAAGATACCAGCAAGAAGTGTAAGGATAAGGTTGCAAACTTATCTGGTCATCTGCGTTGGTACAGGAGTTGCTTGTTCCGCAAGTCTTTACTTGGTTGCTAGAGGTTGACTTGAAGGTACCTCACCAACTTCAGCCTGGGGTTTCTGCAAAGGTTAAAGCAGAAGCAGACACAGAAATGGAAATGGTACAACGATTGGATGTAGAAAAGTTTGATGGAAAGATGGATTTTGGTTTGTGGAAATTTAAAGTCCTAAGTCAATTGGAATTGCTGGGATTAGACTTTGCTCTTAAAGAAGAAGCCTCTGTAGGAGAAACATCTGATGCAGAAGAGAAAGGTAAAGGGGTTGAGGGAGGAGAGATCAAACCTGATCAATCAAAAGTTGAAAAGATCAAAAGATGCAAGAATCTGATTTGTATGTGCTTATCAAACTCAATCTTGAGAAAAGTCATGAAGGAGCCAACAGCTTTAGCAGTTTGGAAAGCACTCGAAAAAGATTACCAAACAAAATCTCTCCCAAACAGGATTTACCTAAAGCAACAGTTTGCAAGCTACAGAATGGTGGAGTCAAAGAGCCTTGAGGAAAATCTAAACGACTTTCTCAAACTAATAGATGATCTTGGCAGTCTAAACATAACTGTTTCAGAAGAAGATCAAGCAATCCAGGTCCTAACCAGTCTCCCACCAAAGTTTGAACAATTAGTTCATACTCTGAAGTATGGAAGTGGGAAGGACACACTGACATTAGATGATGTGGTGACTGGAGCTTATGCCAAAGAGATTGAGCTTAGGCAGAAAGGCTTATTAAGTAAGCAAAAGGTTGAAGCAGAAGGGTTGTATGCTGGTGATCGTGGCAGGTCAGAAAA
>PKML01014013.1:468549-507034 GCA_002933935.1 Eutrema yunnanense
ATATATATATATATATATATATATTGATGTATTTCTTCATTATTATTAAAAGTGGGGTACTTTATTTAAATGATTAGATAGATATGGATAGTAAACTATAAAATTCTAAGATAATTGGATTTGGATCCGGTTTTACCAAATAAAAAAAAACAAATTCTCGGATTCGAGTTCGTTAATATCCACGAATATCCAAATCTATTTCGAAAAGGTTAAAACCTAAAATATAAGAAAAATATAGAAATTTTAAGAGGATTAAAATATTAAATTATAAAAGCTCGCACAAATATACTTAGCTTAAGTTAGAGAGAGAGAGATAGATTATGAGTGAGATTATGAGTGCACTTTCGAAACACGTCAGAGAATTGATATACTTTTAAATGATTAAATGACTAACTACATGATGTTTTTGTGGAAATGACTTGACGCTAATGTAACTATCTGAAATTGGGTATGTGATTATAGATATTCGAAAATCATAAACCTACAGAAATATTCAGATATTTACAAACCAAATTTGATTTTAAAGTTTTGATTAATATATTATTTAATTATTTTCTAAATATTGTATATATATATATATATATATACATTGAGTAGATATAAAAACCATTAAACACTATAAATATTATATTTTTTTTTTGTTTTTTACTTTGTTAGATACAAAATTTAATGAAAAGATTTGATTTCATCGAGTTTTCTTCTAACTATGTCAGTAAACACAATACAAAATTCCACGCGAAACGCGGATCAACCATTAGTATTTATATATAAAGCAATCTTATATATATAGGAGAAATAGCAATAGATAGCCTTCAATAACTTCAAAATTAGTTATCTAGTTTTGTCACTATTCAAACTCACTGTTCATTATCAAAAATATATTTTGCCATTATGGTTTTAAACTAATTACATTGTTGGGTTTGATAAATGTATGATAACAAAGTTAGTTAATCATTAACACATATTTTCTATGATATGATAACTAGGTTATCACGATAAATTTTATATTTTCATATTTCATACATTTATGCGATATGATAACTAGACGAACATGATAATTTATGATATGATAAATGAGTTAACATGCTAATTTCATATTCTATATTGGTTATCGAGATTTATTGTTTAGTGTTATCGAGATTTACTGTTTAGTGTTTTCGGTTTAGAGTTATGGGTTATGATTTTATGGTTTAGTGTTTTCGGTTTATGGTTATGATTTATTGTTTTAGGGTTCATGATTTAAAGGTTTATGATTTAGAGTTTATGATTAGGGGTTAGAGTTCATGAATTAGGGTTTAGGGTTTATATATGATTTATTGTTTTAGGATTCATGATTTAAAGGTTTAGGGTTTAGAGTTTAGAGTTTATGATTAGGGTTTAGGATTATCAATATGAGTTATCTTGATAATCAAAAAGATATCTATAATCAAATATGAGTTATCTTGATATTAAGAGTTATCGATGTGAGTTATCTTGATAATCGAATAAATATCGATGATCAAATATGAGTTATCTTGATAATAAGAATTATCAATATTAGGTATCTTGATAATCAAATAGATATATGTAAATATGAGTTATCTTGATAATCAAACCATGAAATCCACTTTCTTGTTTGTAATATTTGTAGGGGTATTTTGGTCAAAATATGTACAATACTTTTTACAAAACTAATTTTAAGTTATCTATAGCTAGAAAACTAATTTTGCAAGTATTGAATGTTATCTATTAAATTTACCCTATATAAATATGGTTGAGTGCTCTCTTACTAACACATAAATACACTACAAATTACTCATAAACATTCTTATTGTCCTACACAAAATAAACGAGAAACCTTTCATTTGCATTAAACGTATAATGCCGAAAAACAAACATGTTGTCAGAGTGAGTAACAAAAAAACTTACTGGATTTTGAAGGAGCCTTACTAAAATTTTAGTGGATTTTAAAAGGAATTGATTAGAATGGTACAGTATGGCACAACTAACACTATAAGATAATAGGTTAAATTCCGATTAAAAAAAAACTGTCGGAAAATGGTCGAAAGATGCCTTTTTCGAACAACTTATTTGTGTTAGAAATCGAGCATCAGAAATCCAATTTGGTTGGAATTCAGTTAATTAGAATATTCCGACCATATTTCCGTCAAAATCGTTAAGAAATCAGTCGGAAATTCCTACCGACTTCCGAAAATAAAAAGTCATTGAAAATAGATCTCCGACAAAATACAATTTTGATGGTTTTCGATAAATTTTAAATTTCTAATGAAATTCGGACGATGTCAAATGTTTAATAATTTTATATTTATTAATAATAATCATAAAATTAAAATTATAATAGAAGATTTGAATAAAATATAAAAATATGAAAATATAACTAAACCAATAAAATTGTTGAAACACAAACGAACGAACATTAAAAATGTCAAAATGTCTAACAATAACAAAACCAAAAAATAAACTCTTGAGTTTCATTGTCCGAGTCTGTTGGAGGATGCAACTCGGGCCGGGGAACTTGTAGATAATCAACTTCGTGACATTAGTCAAATATTTGATTGTCTTGTCTTTCTTGGATTTGTCTTCCAGCTTCAACGTTTTAAATTTTAATCTCCACATTCGCCATTTCTAACTTCTCTTCAAGTTCTGGTTTGAAATAGAACATACGCGATGAAGCCTTTCCAATGTTTGTCATTGTGCCTAACCAAAGCAACATCCCTTAAGTTTTTCTAGCATTTCCTATGAAATCAAACACGAATCATTAAAAAACAAAATGCTAAGATTTTTAAATATTAAAAAAAAACACTTACCACTAAAACTAGGGCATTGATTTCAAACTGAGAGAGACAATTTGACTGAACTGTGCCATCTCTTCAGGTATTTGCTTAAATTGGCGCTCGTACACTTTATCTTTTAAATTGTACAATTCGTTTGATTTTTTTAGGGATAAAAATATAAAAAAATTTCAGTTAACCTATTTTTAATAGTATTGGGTTTTGGGATTTATATAAAGAAATATAAGAATTTGTATTATTCATTTACGAGATCGACAAAGAAACCCATAAAAAAATTTGGTCACAGGTTTTCAATTAATTAGTTCCTCATCGTTTTTTTTCACTTTAACTCACAACAAAACAAAATATCAAAAATGACAGCGTGGATGAAAAACTTAAAATAATTTTGTCTCAACACTGAAAATTCTATAAAGAATGAGGCTAATAGAATTCTAAAATAAAAAATTTTCTTACATAAAAAGGTCAAACGCGATAAGTTACGATCAGATTCTAAAGGAAACAAAACAAAAACAACAAAATGTTTGACTAGTGAACGGCGATTCAATTTTTTGTTGTTGTCTGGTCTATACAAATTTGATTTTATAAATTATGAAACTACTTATTCTACAGATCTTGAATGTCACCACATTTGATGGGTATTTAGATCTTGATTTATTAGAATATTAAAATGCTAAAATAAAGAGTGAGATATTTACATTTTAAATTGATCTTTGAGGTGCGACATAAATCTTTTTTTTTTTTTTATTATTAGGAGGTTCTGGGCCAAACCCCGTAATCTCTCTAGGCCCGAAACCATATCATATAGTGTTACTTCCGTCTCAAACGTCACTCGATTTTGTGACCTCTAAACTTTATCTAAGATACTTTTACAGTCGTGCTAATGACACTTGGTTATGCGGCATCTCTATAATATTATTTAAGAAGACATTTTTAAAAATGAACTTTGTTTAATAAGTTATTACATGAAATGTCATTACAAATAACAAAAAATAATTGAAATATGAAAAAATATAATATTCTTTTAAAATTATTGATTAGAATATGGAAATTATATATTTTGCATTAAAGAGGTTATTTATTATTTATTTTTTTTAATTATTTTTAATAATATATATTTTAAAGTAATAATCAATTCATATATATTCAATGAAAAAAATCTATTCAAAATCTTGCTATATTTTTCACTATAAATTATTATATTTTATTTAAATATATATCAAAACAAAAATTGAAAAATATTTTTCACTGCTAGAGTTATGTTTTCAAGAGTTATGTTTTGAATAGTAACGGTGCATACTAGAGTTATGTTTTCAAGATTATAAGTTTTTGCGGGTTAGCACGAATAATATATTAGTTCACTGCAAAACGGTTAAATAGACAAATTATCTATAATCATTAGTTACATATATTGTAAAATTCAGATAAAAACAATTTTCTTAAATTTCAAAACAATTTATTTATAAAAAAATTACTCCGCACTATAATTAGCGCGAGTTAAATCCTAGTATATTATATGAACTAATCTATAGTGCTTTCTTGGCTGTTGTGTTAATATATTTCTTGGTATCTCCATCCATGGATATCTCAACCGAGTATCTCAACATTTGAAAAAAAAATATTATTTTATTGGATGAATATTTTAAATAGTTAAGAAACTCACCCAAAAATATATCAAAGTTTCTCATTTGAGATATTTCTAAGTGAGTTTCTAAATTATTTGAGATACTCACCTATTTTTTAATTATTATTTCTCATCTCTATAATATTATTTTAGAAGATATTTTTAAAAATAAACTTTGTTTTGTAAGTTATTACATGAAATGCCATTACAAATAACAAATAATAATTGAAATAGAAAATGATATAATAGTCTTTTAAAATTATTGATTAGAATATAGAAAGTATATATTTTGCATTAAAAAAGTTATTTATTATTTCATTTCTTAATTATTTTTAATACTATATATTTTAAAATAATAATCAATTCATATATATTCAAAACAAAAATATTCAAAATCTTGCAATTTTTTCACTATAATTTATTATATTTTATTTGAATATATATCAAAACACAAGTTGAAAAATATTTTACTAATTTTATAAAAAGTTAGACACAAAAAAACTATTTTTTTAAGAGTTCGTAGACTCACCACAAAAACTAGAGTCATTTAACGATGTATATTAGAGTTATGGTTTTAAGATTATAAGTTTTTACGGGTTAACCCGAATAATATTTCAGTTAAATGCAAAACGGGTTAAATATACAAATTATTACAAATTAACAATTTTATCTATAATCAGTAGTTAGCTATATTATAAAATTCAGATAAAAACAATTTTATTAAATTTCAAAACAATTTATTTTTAAAAAATTAATCCGCGCTATATTTAGCGCGGGTTAAATCCTAGTTTTTCATTATTATAGAAACCCAGATGATATATCTCTAGTGGATAGGTGCTCTAATATTCTTGATAAAGACGTGCTTTCTACATCATCATTTAAAATATCTAATCAAATAATATAATCCTTGCAATGTGATAAGGGATGATCATTCGTATCTCAAATTAATCGTAAACTTGATCTCCACACATCATATTTTAAAATATACGTATAACATATTCAGATTCAAAAAATTAGTCGGATTATAAATCAAAATAACATTAATTGTTTTGAAAAAGGACAGTTAAAACAAATACACACTTGTATTATACATATGTTAAATATGGACGTTTTGTGATTATGTTTGATATACAAGTATGATTGCAAACGTAGACCGCAAATATAAAATCAAAGTTTTGTTTCATATATATCGGAGCGTGTCCAAAAACTCTATATATTTCCGGTGATAAATTAGAAAAATCATGTCAATCAAAAAAAAAAAGGCATAGGTTAAAACAACTAAGCGTCCTGGCAACAAAAAGCCTAATCTACATTTTAAAATAAATCGCTGAGATTAGCATGTGGTTTAAGCGGAAACCCCGCTACCTGAAATTCTAACTCGTGGACTGTACTTGTTCGAATCATGTGTTCTGTTCATATTATTCTATATAATTTTTGTCTTAAAGAATATATTGCGTTAATATATTAAATGAATATACATTGTTTCGATAAATATAGAGTATCCCACAGGTTTTATGTCTGGCGATAATTTAGTGTTTGTTTTTAATTTCTAGATTTTAGAAAATCACTCTCTATTTTAGTATTTTTTTAAAAAATTAATCACACATTAAATTAAAAAAACTATTATCTTTGTTTAATCTGGAGAAACAAAGTTTACAAAAGCGAAGAATCCAAAAATCCAATACACGAGTTTTCGAAATACAAACTAAATGTTTATACAAAAAAAGGAAAAAAAAATACAGACTAAATAATCTATCTGACAATTGAGAGAACAAGAAATATAAGAAAAAAGCTTAGCTGTCTCAGTATCTAAAACATTGGGTGGATGGCTTGATGGTATATATGTCAATTTATATAGAACAAAACAGTACGTATTTTTGGGCTCAGATGAATGACTATTGACTAACTTTTTTTTTTTTTATAATAAAATGTAAATATGAGTCAAAAGATTAACGTTTAAGTCATTCAGATTGCATAACCTTAGAATTTGGTTCCATGCCAAAAAAATAAAAACATGGAAGGAACCATAATCAGTGTAACGACTACCGCAATTTTATGGTCACGATGTGAAAATACATCTTCACATCGATAAAACTAACTAAGTTCCGAGGAAGAAAATAAAACAAGAATGAACATAATAAAAATGGACCAGAGATTCTTGAAACACATATTTCGAAGCTCTTTCCCCGGCAGTCCGACCCGAATCGACTTGCAATTCGCAAAGATGCTCTAGTCCACGATCAAAAACACTCTCCACATTTAGTTCAAAAAAAAAAAAAAAACACTCTCCACGTCAAAGGATCGGAGACCAACGTTCTTACCTTAGAATCAGCTTGGACGGAACGACAATGAGCCAAAGAATTTCCAACTAACCTCATTAGTCATCACATGCATGCATGCTATTATAAATTCATGGAGCCTAATGATATGATGGTGGACTAATAATGATCATAGAAAATTAGGAATTATAGGGATCTTATTTTTAAAGTTATATGATATACATAGATATAGTACATATCATATATAGTTACAACATGGGAGTTTATCTAGCTGTAAAGTCATTCTTTATATTATATATTTTCCTTAGAAACATTACATCTGTAACTATACAAATAGATTTGCAGGGTTTGGGTTTTCTTAAGTGAACAGCCATAGTTCTATTACACGTTCTTGTTTGTTTGTGTTATTTTAAAATTAAAGAAATGATAACATATTGCTTCGAGACCATAAGCTGAAAAAGAGGGAGGTTCTATAGACGGATGCTCTAATTTGCTGTTTTTTTCCCATTATAGAATAGTATCTTACACTTAAAAGCTCGCATCAAAGATGTAGAAACGTTTTTTCGGGTTTGAATAAAATTTAACATTCATCCAAAAAAAAAAAGATAACATATTGCTTCAAAAATATTTAATAAAATTAATGAATATATGTCGTAAATGAAACATATTGACAACTACATTAATTGTCATGTAATAAGAAAAACCACATACAAAAATTAAATCTCATATTTATTATAGATCTTTACTTAAATTATCTCATTATAACAAAAATTAAACTCTTAATACAAAAACAAAATATATAATATATTTGATCCCATAAAATTAAAAACAAATGCCCCAGTA
Source organism: Eutrema yunnanense (assembly GCA_002933935.1). NCBI lineage: Eukaryota > Viridiplantae > Streptophyta > Magnoliopsida > Brassicales > Brassicaceae > Eutrema > Eutrema yunnanense. The sequence continues at coordinate 476,085 of PKML01014013.1, forward strand.
TAGCACGTGCAAATATACATCCCTGTAATCATCTCCACAATAAGTAAAACTCTGGTGAGTGTTGAAGTTTTGTGGTTCTTTACAAATACAAAGTACAACACAATGAGACTATATAAGCCAGGCCCTGTGTATGGTGTACACTTTCTTTAGGACGCATCAACTTTTGCATGATTAAAGACCTTGAAAACACATAATATTTATAGCTTCCTTCTGAAAAATAAAGGAAATTTGTATCTCTACTTTGTGAGTACAACCAAACGACAAAAACTGGCATACTCTTTCTCTTTTGCTATTAAATCTCATTTTTCGGGTTTTGACTCACAAAAGAAGAGAGCAAATCAAATAAATGATGGGCTGATGGGAACTTTTAATTATATGTTGTCCAAACTCTCTCCATTTTACTTTTCACAAACTTTTTCCCATTTTGATTATAACTTTTGTTTTTCCACGTTTATATGACAGAGGGAGAGGTTTAGCACACCGTTCGACAGTTGCTTAGACGCTAATTGAGGCTTAGGGTTAAGTAATGGGCCTACACTGTACATAAGCTTAGAAAAGTAAATAGGCCTTTCATGTTACACAGTCGCTACACTCTCTACATTTTAAACCAATCAATAGAAGATTAGTAAGACACTAAGACTTATAGATAACAATATAAACACGGATATTTTAGCAAAAAAAAATAAACAAGGACATAAAATGTTCAAGAAATCACATAATTTATACATTAAAATTTAGTCAACACAAATATAATTTTTTAAAATAAAAACTAGTTATACAATTTTGTTTGAAAAATAGGAAAACGACCTTGGACGGTATTATATAGTTAATTAAGTGATCCGATTAGGACATTTTAAAACTATATTTACTCCTTTTTTTGGTAGTCAAAACACTATATTCATTTTAGTATATACTATTAAAATGTGTATATATGTATATAATATTATGTCAATCCGTCGTCAAAGTCACCACATCTCTCATCCCATCATTAATCCAAACGGATATGATCAGATAGAGGCTCTAAAAAAACCTTTCTATTTTATAAAGATAATCAACAAGAGCATGGAACAACCTATAGACTTATCCCTTAAGAACGTAACTTATAGTTGGAAAAACGACGTGATGCCGACATGGGATGAAACTTATTTATTTAATTTTGTTAGTCTACGTGACACTTTCGTGCGTAATTGCGTTATAAACCCATAGTGCAAAATGCAAATCCTTTTTAAATCTCATTGACCATATATCCACCATCTAAACACACCCCACTGTTTTTTCTAGAGGTTACCATTATGATTCTATGAGATGATTAAACTAAGTTTCCACTCGTATTGTTCGTTTTTAAATTTTAAATGAGAAACAAACATTAGCTTTTAAAGTGGGTAGGCTTGAAATACTTTGAAAATAGAAAGGACATGCACAATTACAAAATAAGAAACTAAACAATCATAGAACCAGAACATTAACAAATATTGGCGATATTTGCAATAACCGGTGGCTTCATTGATGAATACATTTCAACTTCTTGATGGAAACATCACAATCATATCATATATTTAATAGAAAATGTTATTTATAACATTTTAATTAGTTATGATGCAAACATCTCTTAAATAGTGCCATTGTTCAAACTTCGAAGTCAACCTACCAACCACAAACCCTTTGTAACCATTGAGCAACCTCAAATCGCAGCGTCTCTTTGTTCCTATCGTTCTTATCATATCATCTCTTTTGTTCTTAACACCAACTAATTTTATTTTATTTTTCTTCAAAAACAAAAACAAAAATTATAGCTAACAAGGTTATTGTTTTTCACGAAATTCATAGTACTGTGTTGCATGGACCGGAGAGAAAAATCGGCTAAAGCTTGGTCCTCATGAACCCCAACAGTAGAATTAATCTCAACCGTTCAATCATCGGTCATCATGGTTCGTTCCTACAGCTACTCCTCTTTTTCCTACTCTTCTCCGGCCAAGCTTCAGCTCAAGCCCCTCAGGGCGGTTCAGATATGTATGGAGAAAGCTCTCGGTTCGACCCAACCATGGCGATACTCATGATCGTCCTGGTCAGCCTTTTCTTCGCTCTCGGGTTTTTCTCCGTCTATATCCGTAGGTGTCTCGAGCGAGTCATGGGGATGAACAATGAACACCCCCTCGACGCCGGCGGAAACTGGCTTTCCCGGAGCCGTCCGCAGGCGCGTGGACTAGACGCGTCGGTCATCGAGACTTTTCCGACGTTCCGCTACTCAACCGTGAAGACGCTCAGAATCGGCAAAGAAGCGCTTGAGTGTCCTGTTTGCTTAAACGAGTTCGAGGACGACGAAACGCTGCGTTTGATTCCTAAATGCTGCCACGTGTTTCATCCTGGTTGCATAGACGCTTGGCTCCGGTCTCACGCCACGTGTCCTCTCTGCCGAGCCGATCTCGTCCCCGTACCGGGCGAATCCGTTGATTCCATCCAGATACCCGGTTTAGCCGACGACGCTCCCCGTTCAGATTTAACCGGTGATCGGATTACGGTTTTGGGATCTCCGGATGCGAGATTGATCGACTCGGTGGCGTTGACCTGTAACCAGAGTATGCCACGTAGGTCTATGTCTACCGGATGGAATTTAGCCGGAGTTTTCACCCATTCTGATTGGACCGGGCAACATGCGGAGAATCTTGACCGGTTCACGCTTAGGTTACCGCAAGACATTCACAATAAGCTTGTGAACCCCAGCCTTTCAAAAGCCCAGGAGGCGTTTCCTCAGGTGATGAGTTCAGCGAGAGGGTACAGAACCGGAAGCCTAGAGACTGATAAAAACTATTTCTACTATGAACGGTTTGACCAAGACGGCCGGTTAGACCGTAGACCATTCTCCATAACTCCTCCGTACCGGACAGGTTCGATCAATACATCTCCAGGTGGCAGTGGTGATCAGGTGCGTGCCGGTACACCGAACGGTTTACTACTAGCGATGAAATCACCGTTTGATCGGTTGTTTCTTGGAAAGAACAACGTCGGTGAACGTTCGTCGGACCACCTTCGTTCCGGTGATGCTAGTAGCCCTGTGTAGACCAAGTTGTGTAATTGAGAAAGTCTCTCTGTGCATAATTTACTATGTTACGGGACATACGAGGGTCCGGTCTTTGTTTCTCCGTGGTCTATATTATTTTAAATGAAAAATCCAATTCGTCAAGAATTAGAATACAAAACAAATAACGTGTTTGTTCGAGTGGAAGAAGATTATTTTACATGGATTTAGGCTAGTAGACGATCGATTCCTCTTTCTGCTTCGTTGGTATCGACGGCAACATCAACTTGGGCTTAGGGTAAACTCTTCTTCATCTACAACAATGGGCTTTTGTTCTTATTCTATTGGTTCTAAATCATGTGTTAAAGGCTAATTAAATCTATTAAGAAAATAGAAAACCTCCAACTTTTTCATAGAATTTGTATTTTGTCCTATAGATCTTTGATAGTAAACTAACCATAGGGCAAAAACGATTTTTTACATTTGGTCTAGCGCATCTTGGCAACTAAGGGCTTAGTCTTGAAGGGCAAAATCATCATTCCGTTCATGAAAGGTTGCAGAACCTCAGGGATGTCCACACCATCATCTCGCTGGTAGGTCTCGAGAATGCAGCAAATGGTCCTCTCTGCCGCGGTAAGAGTCGAATTCAGCATATGCACATACTGCTTCGTCTCTTCATTGCTCTGCATAAAAAAAAGAGAGAGAGAGAATTACACAAGATCGAACATATTTGCTAATGAAACGAAAAGAAGTGAGATATGTACCTTTTTATGACCGTATCTGTTTCCAAGCCTTCGAGCCTGATAGTCTGTACAGTTGGAACAGGACACAAGCTCTCTGTAAGTCCCTGACGCTGGAAACCATGCTTCCAAGTCAATCTTTTTTGCAGCTGCGTCATTCAAAGCTCCAGAGACAACCGACATGACTCGGTATGGAATTTTAGCTCCTCGCCAGGTGAAGCAAGCTGCCTTTCACCCCCAAACTTTATGCAAGATATTATTTGCCTTCATATTTTTTTTTTTAAAACCATACATTTAGAATTCTCTCTCCTTTTCGGTCACCACCATGAAGACAAACCTTGAAAGAAAAAGAGCAACGGATATGGAACTAACCTCATCACGATTAACTGGAACCGAGTCATGGATGAGATATCCTACTGTCGCCAATTTGGCTTCCAAAGCAGCAAGAGCTTCACGAACTGCCGCCTCTTTTCTCGGTAGAGTGTTGTATTGATAATCGATATTTGCAGAATCTGCTCGGTTGCATCGGCACCAGACAATATTACAGAGAAACATTCATAAATTTTAGTCAAACTCAAATCCTTCTCAACTTGTTGCATTCACACTAATACGACAGCATCAAACACCAGAATTAATTGGTATAAAACTATAATATCATGCAAGACTTGGTTAGTAATTTTTTCAAATAATTTCAGATCCTATATATGTATAAGCACGATGGATCTAAGTTTAACTTAAATCTGATCTTACCCATAAATCTGATAAACAATCATTTTAAATGAATGAAAGGGTTCCCATAATTACCAAACATGATAACAAATGTTTATTCATCTAATTTTTATATATTATAAATTGTATATATCTTTTTTTATTTAACACTTTTTATTTGGAAGTTTTTATTTTTTCTCTTACTTCACTTTTTCAATATTATTAGTTTCCATTATATAAAACAAAATTCTTTTTTTTTGTTATATTTTTTTTCTTACTTTACTTGTTCAATGTTATTAGTTTCTATTATATAAAACACACTTTTTTCCTTTTTTGTTTTTTTTTTAAAAAAAAATATATAACTAACAATAGGAAAATTTAGATTACTATTTTAACACATGTTGCGATCTTATTTAACAACGACACACATACGATTTTATGAGTAAAAATTATCTTACGTGTTACGCCTCATTGAAAGATCTAATTAGAGTCAACCCGAGATTGGGTGATAAGTTCTGCAGGTTCATATACACAAAATATGTAAGCAAAGTCTTGTAGGTGACATTTCACAATTATAGCAATGGAATCATCATAACTAGCAAAAAAAGTTGTGGAAGTATTTCTAGTTTTGAAGGCGTTTTGTGGAATTATGAAAAAAAATATATTAAAATCTGATTTTGAAGCATACCGAAAAATTGGGTTTTGTGTGGAAGTAAGTTCAATGCTAAAAATGTAAAATTAAAACTGTGCGAAGAATCTTTGCTTCACTTTTTGGCGTTATGATGTGATGGCCTTTTCTAGTGAAGGTAAATTGCTCAAATATAACCGGACATTAGGTTCGTTATGTCTCGAGTCTCGCGTATTGTCTCCAAGTGGTCTAGTTTAAACCGGTTCTTGATTTAGATCGATCTATTGGATACGTACAAGTGAATTTTAAAATATTGTACGTGGAGCCATCGTAAATAAAAGTTTGAATAAAATATTGAATAAAATTTTATCTAGGGATCTTGCAGAATTTTCTAGATTATGAATCGGTTTTGTACGTGGCCACGAATCTTATATCTAGGGATCTTGCAGAATTTTCTAGAATATGAATCGGTTTTGTACGTGGCCACGAATCTTATCTAGGTAAGTATCCGTATATATGCGGATTAGTAATTTAATATTTTATAATCCGTGAAAAAAACAAAAAAACAAAAAAATGAAAAAATGAAAAAATGAAAAAAATATTAGATAAACCGTGAAATATATAATACATAAATTTAAAAATAAAGTTTTCGATAAAATAAATATATACCTTGAAGGAAAAATTTGGTGAAACATATGCGTAAATAGTTTTGAATACGATTATTGAACTTTTATTTTTTTGGTGTGTAATTGACATACTACTAAATTGTGGTTTATATAAAGGTGATAAATTATATTTTTTTTCTTTTATGATTAATAATTAATTATTTCCTTAATATAAATGGAAAAACTAATGATTTTTTTACCCTGTTTTATATTAATTTTAGTTTTAAGATAAATTTAAAATTTTTATATATTTTTAGTAACTTTACATTTTAAGATTATGAATCGGTTATTACATTTTCTAAATTTTTATGTTTTTTTATTAATCGATTTTAGTTTTTTCCATTATTAATTATTCTTTTTTTAATCAACTTTGGCTTTTATGATAAATTTACCTTTTTATTTTTATTTTTTTGTTTAGTAATTTTATCTTTTACGATTATGAATCAATTATAATTTTTTCCTTTTATTATGAACCACTCTGGATCAATCGATCCCCTGACGAGACGGACCGGATTCACACCAAGCCGAGCAGATTGATCGATCCACCCCCATATTTGCAAAATGGATTTTTTGGGCTTCCTGTTTCGGCCCAAATTCGCCTGATTTCGATCCCAGATGACTTGGGACTTAATAAAAACGAGTTTTTAGGGTTTTTTTAGACTACGCTTTATTTTTATCATCGAGACTTGGCTTTTGTTCTTGTAAGCTTTTGGGGAGACGAATATCTGACTCTACATCTCTTGAGAAGATGTCTGAACCCCTTTGGATTTCTATTTTATTTAATTATGACGTTTTCTTCATCTCTATGCAATCATGTCTGAGTAATCTCCCTTGTTAGGTTTTTAGGGTTTCAAGGGATTTTCATGAATCATTGAAACATATTTGTTAGATTAGGGAATTACATAGGATTCTTCATCTATTGTTGAGATTAAGGCTTAAACTAGATTGATCACCTAGTTTCTGATCTTAGGAATAATCTAAACACCAAAAGTGATTTAGATTTCTTGATAGAACATAGATGAGCAAATCGACCTTGGCCAACGAAAGCTGATGCCAATGCGATTTGTGAACTTATCAAACCTGAACTTTAATGCTTGCCTAGAACTTTAAGGTCAAACGACAATTTAGATTCTTAGGTTATTAGGCATAGTAGTTAGTACTGCGACAGTGGGCTATCTAGATATTCATGTTTGAGTTCGAGAACAGTTCTTAATTCTTTCCCTAATCGATAATTTGTTTAGTGAATCTGGATTTCCTGCGAATTACCTAAAAACCTATCGTTTTCTCTTATTGAATTTATATCATTTTATTCATTATTCTTAGTTTTAGAAGTTACAACCACAAACAAATATCATTCGTCTTAGATTTACTTTTTTCTTGCATTCTCGTAGTGTTGCATTTGGTTTCTGTGGATACGATTCCTACATTACTACGTCGTCAGCTGTGTTCTTGCAATAGTTACTTTTAGGGTTAAACTTTAAATGTATCAGGTTGACGGGCTCGCATTAGTTTATGTATCCCTTACTTCTGTTTTCCCGTCAATTTCCCCTTACTCTGTTTCGATGTTTTCTTCCTGAAAAGAGGATAACTCTAAGATCATATAATAAAAAAAGGAAAATATTTTCTTTAAGTTTTATTTTTTGTAAATGACAAAAGACTTGTCTTTTTTACTTTGGTTACAGGAAAAAAAGAAAAAAAAAGAAGATAGAACACAAAACACGGTTTTTATTTTGGGAAAGCTGAACTGGGGTTTAACAGTATAGATATGAAATTTTTGGGCTAAATTATAATAAATTATTTCTACGGGAAACGTATGAAATTATGTAAAGCTTTAATTGAATAAAGTAAAACGCATCAAAACAGTTGCAAATATCTGAGTGAAGGATAATTCGATTTCACGTTCTCTCTAGCCACAAGCTCGTTGGAGCTACAAAAGTGGAGCAAAAAAAGTGGAGCTACAACGGTTTGAACGGTGCGGAAAAAGCAGTTTAGGAGATATGGTGCAGTTTTAATACAATGCGGTTGAAAAAAACGCATCATACAGAACAACTGTTGTTGGTTACTGTGGAACAACCAGTGCGAGACAATATATGAATGACGAAAATAATAATATGCGGTACGGTCCATATGTGTGAATGTTGAAAATGTAAAAAGCGGTGCGAGATATATATTTTAGAAAATATTTTATAAATAAAATAGATTAATGATATTAATATATTATTATAAATTAAAATTATTAATTTGTTAATGATCAAGTTTTTTTCAAATAGAATTTTTTGTTTGATAAAGTTAACATATATGATTTATTTCAAAAAATTTTGAGCTTTAAAATATGTATATAAACATGTAAAATTATAAAATTAAAAGATTATTATCGTGTATTGTAACATATATGTTATTTGATTAATCATATATGTTATTTTATAAAGTTAACATATATGATTTATTTCAAAAATTTCTGAACTTTAAAATATGTATATAAACATGTAAAATTATAAAATTAAAAGATTATTATCGTGTATTGTAAATCATATATGTTATTTGATAAAGTTAACATATATGATTTATTTCAAAAAATTTTGAGCTTTAAAATATGTATATAAACATGTAAAATTATAAAATTAAAAGATTATTATCGTGTATTGTAAAGCTAATAACATCAGCTAGACAAAGACAATAATAATTCTCAAATATAAAATCCAAATATTCTTAATTTTTTTTAAAATTAAAATAACTATATAAAATCAAATATGATATGATATATATAATATATACCTGTAAATCACACCAAACCACACTTATTTTGACTGCAACATCATATGCGTTTCATTTTTGTTTTTTTCTTCTTTTTATAAAAAGCAACAATGAATGGTGACATATTTTGTTAAACAAATAAGGTTTCACTTAACAACATCTAAATGTACAAAATCGCCAAGGCTGCGTTTCGAAATAGAGAAGCAAGCGTCCCTTCGCTCTTCTACTCTCTCCAGACTCGTTCAATCTCCAGGTGATTTTTTTTTTCTTTGGTTTTAAAGTCATCCTCTGTTCTACATTCTTTACGGCTTGACTACGAATCTCGATCGAAGAATTTTGTAGATCTATGAGTCGAATTTCCAGTAATAGCTAGAATCATCCTCTGCCTCTGGCGTTTGCTTTAGATAATCTATAGGTCCCATGATTGATGCTTCTCTTGTTAATCCATTGGATAGACAAAGTAAGCCTGAGAGAATGGTTGGGAAGGATGTAACTCGTGTCCTGTTTTGTGGTCCTCACTTTCCTGATTCCAACAATTTCACGAGAGATTACGTGCAACCTTACCCTTTCATTCAGGTTAGATTCTTAATTACTCAAGCTCTCTAATTTACTCATCTGGACTAGTTATTGTTGTGTCTGAGATTTGGTTTTAAAGTAAAGTGAAATGTGTACCAAGACCCTTTTTCTAAGTTTTCTCTTGTTCGGTTAACATAGGTTGATGTTGTCCCTCTCCGTGATGTTCCTGAGGTTATAAAGAACTATCATATATCTGTGGTTAAGTCCATGCAATTGGATTCAAATGTTATATCTCGTGCCAGCAAAATGAAGCTTATTATGCAGTACGGTGTTGGTCTCGAAGGTATCTGTCTCATCCTTGTGCACTGGATACATGAGAGAGAGCATAAAGTGTACCTCTTTAATGTTTCATTCTTCTTGTATTTTTACCTGTGAAGGTGTTGACATTGACGCTGCTACTAAACATGGGATTAAAGTCGCTAGAATTCCCAGTGAGGGTACTGGAAACGCAGCATCTTGCTCTGAAATGGCTATATATCTAATGCTGGGCCTTCTTAAGAAACAGGTGGCTTTATTTATTTGATTCTCTCTAGTGTATATACCTTTTAATCTCGCATGTAAAGTGCTAGTTCTGATATTGCTTTCTTAGTTATAGTTAATTCATATGACATGTAATTTTGTTGCAGAACGAATTGCAGATTTCCGTGCAAAGCAGACTACTGGGACAACCAACCGGTGACACGCTTCTTGGTAAAAATGTGAGTCTCAGTGTGATCTTATATCTTTGGTTTTTTGTGTCCCTTACGACGGGTTTTATTTCCTCTAATTTTGTACAGGTTTTTATCTTGGGATATGGAAACATTGGAATAGAGCTGGCGAAACGGTTGAAGCCATTTGGGTCGAGAGTAATAGCCACAAAAAGGAGCTGGCCTGATTCCATCATCGACTATGACTGTATGTGATCTCTGTTTAAATCCTCTGTTTGCCTTGACAAACTCATCCCGAGGTCTAGTAATTTGTAAACTTTTCTATCTTCAGCCAGTCTAGTTGATGAAAAAGGTAGCCATGAAGACATTTACACATTCGCGGGAAAAGCCGACATAGTCGTCGTTTGTTTGAGGCTGAACAAAGAAACGGTAATGTTTCAACTTCTCCTTCATTTTTAAACTGGTCAAGCACATGAAGATTTTTATGCAAGAGATGTGTGCTGATAGTTTGTACAATTATGATTTTATAACTTTCAGGCGGAAGTCGTGAACAAGAAGTTCATAAGTTCAATGAAAAAGGTGGATGCTTGGGGCAATTTACATATGACAAAACCGAGATGGATTGGATTGATATGAGTAATGACTGGTGATATCTCTTGTTGTTTCAGGGTGCTCTTCTTGTAAATATTGCCCGAGGCGGTTTGATTAACTATGAATCAGTTTACCAGAATCTGGAGTCCGGTCATCTGGGAGGCATCGGGATCGACGTGGCATGGTCTGAACCGTTTGATCCAAACGATCCAATTTTGAAGTTCAAAAACGTTATTATAACCCCTCACGTCGCTGGAGTTACCGAATATTCATATAGGTCCATGGCCAAGGTAAACTATCGGAGGATGATTCATTTTGGTCTGAAATATATTCTGAACTGACTGTTATAAAACGCAGGTTGTCGGAGACGTCGCCCTACAGTTGCACGAAGGACTTCCTCTCACCGGAATCGAATTCGTCAATTGATGAGATTGGGGGTGGCCAATCTAAGCTACTCAACCCAAAACTTGGATTGGCCACCCCTAGTGACAAGAACCATTATTATTACGTTATAGTGTGAATTTACTCAGTATGTATTATGTTAACTGGAGAAATTAATCCAAGTCTCTCTCTGATAACTTTGCCTTTTCATTGCAAAGTTTATAGATAGGGAAAACTCTAGTCTCTTGTATTTTAGTCGGAGTTTTGAACAAACAAACGTTTTTGTGACCAGTCTTGACCAAAACGGATAATCAACTTAACCCGGTTACTGACTCATTAACCTATACTGTAATCTTTCCGGTTCTGTCTAGAGATTTGGAGACGCATGGATCAGCGTCGTCAAGCTTTCTCACGACCTCTCTCATGCTTGGTCTGAGATTCGGGAGCTTCGTAATGCAGAGAAGACCCATTTTCAGAACCTTAATCATGCTTTCTTCTACGTAAGGCGACAAAACTTGCTTGTCCAAGACGTTCCGAAGGTTCCTCCGATCTTGTTGAATTCGAGAGAAGACATAGTCAACGATGTCTTTGCCCTCTCCAAACTCGTCTTCCACCGGACGAAGACCGGTCACTAGCTCCAGAAGAACCACACCGAAGCTGTACACGTCACTCTTCTCCGTTGCCTTGAAGGAGTAAGCAAGCTCTACAATTATCACATCACAACCAAAGAAAACAAAAATCAGTTTAAAGTAAAAAAACACAGTTTTCATCATGTGAACCAAAGATGAATCTAACCGGCTTAAAACCAAATTGATGGTTATGTTGAAATTGCAAAAAAAAAGTGAAAAACTCACCGGGAGCCATATATCCATGAGTACCAGCAACACAACTCCATTCATATCCCTTGTCTGCAACTTTTGCAACTCCAAAATCTGCGATTTTCGACTCGAAATCTCCGTCAAGCAAAATGTTGCTGGACTTTATATCTCTGTGAATGATCGGAGGACTACAATCATGATGCAAATATGCGATTCCTTTAGCAGCCCCCACCGCGATTTTATACCTGTTGTGACAAAAGGGATAAAAATGGTCAATTATTGTAATCTTGGATCCATATTTCATCCAGACTAAAGAGTAGAGAACAAACAGTACCTCTTTTGCCAATCCAATTCCGGTAATCCGCCTTTAAAATTCCGGCGAAGAGCCTGATACAAGTTCCCATTCTCCATGAACTCAAACACCAAATAGCGAGAACCTCTTCCGACTAAGCAAGCATAGAGCTTCAACACGTTTCTGTGTCTGATCTTCCCAAGAATCTCCATTTCTGCAAAAGAGACCTCTGTTCCGTTGACCTCTTCTTCTCCTCTCCTCAACCACTTAACCGCCACTGTCTCACCGCCCTTTTTCAGATCAACCCGGTACACTTTTCCCGCACTACCAGCTCCGATCACGTGACCTTCATCCAATCTGCAGATCTCCTCAGCGTCCAACTCCATTTGATGGAAAGACGCGATTTTCCATTTCGCACCCGCCTTGTTGATATCTCTGTTTTCCGAGTCAAACTCGCGTATCTTCACAACTCTGTAACGCAATGCGAACAGACCAGTCACGAGCACTACCAGGGCTATTGCAAGAGCCAAGAACAAGAGAGTTCCGTCGAGTGAGCGGTTCTTCCGCATGCGTTGGTCGCTACTGCATAAGCTCAGAGCGGGTTTCTCGCTTGTTTTGGCGTTATGGTTGTCAACGCAGAGCTTCTCGTTGCGTGAGAACGCGGTGGATCCTCCCACCGCTAAGAGATCCGGTGGTATTCTTCCTGAAAGTTGATTCTCAGACAAATCTATGAAACTCAGCTTCAACTTTACAAGGTTGGCCGGGATTTGCCCCGTTAGCCCGTTCCTTGAGAGGTCTAGTGAGTTTAAAGAAGTCATCTGAGATAAACTATTGGGGATTTCTCCGGTCAAAGAGTTCTTGGCAAGATTCAGATCGACAAGTCTGACGCAGTTTGTCAATCCGAGGGGGATATAGCCTGTTAATGAGTTGTTTTCTAGATGCAGAGAAGACAACTGTTTCAAATATCCGAGTTCCGTCGGGATTTCGCCGGAAAGACTGTTGTTGCTCAGATAAATCCTCTCTATATTGGTCAGTTTTCCGAGTTCACGGGGAATCTTGCCGGAAAATCTGTTGTTCTGCAAAATTAGCTGGCTCAGCTCCGTTGAAAGTCCGATCTGAGAAGAAATCTCTCCGGTGAGACCGTTATTGCTGAGATCGATCATCTTAGCAAGCGGCAGAGCCCAGAATCCTTCAGCAACATGGCCTGTAAAACGATTTTGGTTAATCCTGAGCCTCAAGAGGGATTTGCAGTCGGCGTATCCTCCCGGAATCTCGCCGGAAAAACCATTCTGCAGGGCGAGCAAGAATCGTAGTTTATTGTTCCGGCATAAGAAACCAGGGAATGGACCTGCAAACCCGTTCTCGGATATATCAACCGTGTCCAGCGGCGAGAACCGGCCAATGTTCGCCGGAAACTCACCAGAGAAGTTGTTTCTGTAAATCGACAAGGAAGTGAGGAAATGCAGTTCTCCGAAACCAGAGGGGAATTCGCCGGTGAAATTGTTTTGGTTGCAATGAAAAACCCTGAGCTCCTTCAGATTCCCGATTTCTCGAGGTAATACACCACTCAGCTGATTCGAAGAAACATCAAGTTCTCTTAAACGAGTCAGGTTTCTGATCTCCGGTGGGATTTTACCGGTGAATCTGTTGTTGTATAACTCAATCTTGGTGAGATTCACCAATCTCGTGATCGACAGTGGAAAATCACCTGAGATTGCGTTCCTGGCGACGTCGAAAGTGTCGAGAGCATTCAGATCGAAGATCGAGTCTGGGATGTGTCCGGTCAAGTTGGATAGAGCTAAGTAGAGCCAAGTCAGTTTCTTCAAACCCCCAATACTCTTAGGAATCTCACCTTCTACGTACTTGTTGTTGCCGAGACCGAGTGAAACCAACCGAGTCAGATTCCCCACCCAGCTCTGAAACCCTCCGTTGAGGAAATTCACGGAGATGTCCAGAATTTCTAGGTTTTTCAGTGGGGAAAAGTCGGGGACCGTCCCGGAGAGTCGATTGGAGGTGAGATTGAGGACTCTAAGGTTTGTGCAGTTCACTATCTCCGGCGGGATTCTCCCGGAGATGAAGTTACAGGGAAGCGACAGCGTAGAGAGCTTTGTGAGAGCCGAGATCGCCGGAGAAATGGAACCCGACAGATTTAAGTTCCCCAGAGAGATACCGGTGACTTCGCCGGAGGACGGGTCGCACATGACGCCGCGAAACCCGCAGGGAGAATCCGTGGCTTTCCAAGATCGGAGAACGTCGTGAGGGTCGTCGAGGCGGTTTTTGAAGCGAAGCAGAGCTTGAGTCTCAACGGTCGATTCGACATTTGGCGGGAAAATTGTGAGGAGAATCGTGGCGGCCACGGTGGCGAGCATGCCGCTTCGGAGGTTAGGTCTTCTTGTCATTTGCGGTGATATCCAAGGGCAAAACTGTCAATTCCCAGCTTAGGTCTTCATAACTTGATTTGAAAAATTGTAATTAATTAATCACAATTTGTTTTTGATAAAAACAAATTAATTACAATTAATCATCCACTCAGTCTCATTAGTTATAATATGTATTAATTACAATTTACTCATAATTAATTAATATATTGGAATAATATTATATTCCACACATACATATACATATATGAATATTAAATATTAATCAATCATGATAAAGATTTTGTAAAAATAATGGGTTCATGGGATTCTGACATATCTAGTTTTCTATAATTAATTAATAAACTAAAATTTGTAATAGTAATACATTTATACGTTAGGTATGAGTAAACCAATCATTTATATATTTTTAACATCTAGTTTTATTATGAATAAATAGTAAATACAAATAGTTAACTAACCAAAGTGGTGAAACAACAAATGTTGAAAATAAAGAATTACAATCATAATCTTTTTTTTAACAATAAGTCAGTTGCTTATTCTTCTCTCAGTTTATATGTTCCAATCATTTATTTATATACGAAAAAACTGATTAGTTATAGAAATATACAACTCATAATAAAAATATGAAGTTAATGAACTTTTGCAGTTGGACATATGGAGCTTGCTTATGTACTAAACATACACAAACTCCATAAGTGAGCTTTAAAGGTACTCATTAACAGTGCATAAAGTTTTATTTTCCTTGTGCTTTTTACATGATTGAGTATAAAATGATCTGATCTTTCACTCTCTGCTTCTTAACCTGTGAATAATAAAGTTATAAAAAAGCATTGAACTTTTAGTGAAAAAAAGAAGAACCCAATATTTGAGGATTGAGTATAGATTAAGGGTTAATGATTAGAAATGAAGTACATAAACAATCAAGTTTAAAATTAATCACAGATCATATTAGTGGATAAAGTAACTATTTGTTAGAAGATCTCCAACTTTTCCATAGAATTTGTCCATTAAATCTTTGATAATAAACTAACCATAGATTGAGTAAAACAATTGAGTGGGGGAGGTTTAAAGATTCAAAAAGAAGATCAAGAAAAGCAACATATTAAACAAAAGATAATGAATAATTGTACCTGAAATATATGAAAACGATCCAGAATCTCACGTTGGTGAACTATCTTCTTAAATCTGTTGAAGGTAAAATTGAGAGATTTGTGATTTCCGGAAAAGAAAATACCCCTTTTGGGTGACTTTCTTGGACCACTAACGAGGAAAATCTATGGGAAACAACAAAAAGCAAAAAGAAGTTGTGATCTCAAAAGATAGAATTTTGTGAAGAACAGATACAGAGAAGGATGTCTCCAAGAAATACGAGAGATATAGATTTTGAAGATGGAGAGAAGAGAGAGAAAAGAAAAGCGACAAGAGAAGGTTGTCGTCGAGACATGGAGCCAAAAAGGTTCGTCATTTATCTTTAAATCGACTCTCTCACCATTTATTTATTTCAATGTTCGTAAAAGTTATAGTAATTTTTTTTTGAGTAATTGCAAGAACTATGATTTTATAATATCAAAATTAACACTTCTTTTTTACACTGTAGCACACATACTATTCACATTAAAATGTCTAACTTATTCTTATACTTTCTATCTAATTACATGTGAGTATTTCTCTCTCATAATTAACTTTTCTCGTCGGAGAAGAACCAGAAAAAGAGAAGAAGAACCAGAAGAAAGAGAAGAAGAAGAAAGAGAAGAAGAAGAAAAAAAAGATAACACCGGCGGATAATATTGGCGGATAACACCGGCGGACGGCGTTAACACCGGCGGTAATAACATCGGCGAACGACGATAACACCGACGGACGACGATAACACCGACGGACGACGATAACACCGGCGGGCGACGATAACACCGGCCGCCGACAATAACACCAGCGGCCCGACGATAACACCGCCGATGTTAACTGGATTAACGCGATAGTTTTTGATATGATAACTGGATTAGCATGACAATTTCATAAAAATGAACATGATAACTGGTTTAACATGACAATGTTAACGATACTAACTATATGTTAACGATGTTTACAATGATAACTGGTTTTAACATGACAATGTTAACGATATTAACTATATGTTAACGATGCTAACTGAGTTAACATGACAATGTTAACGATGCTAACAATATGTACTTTTTGGTAATGAACAGTGTTCGCCGAGTTTTGATGAACAGTACCACCGGCCTTTTGATGAACAGTGTCGTCGGATTCAGTCCAATGGTATTTCTATAAATATTAAAAAGTACAAAGGATATTTTGGGATTACTCATTTTTTCTCTTCCTTACTTATTTAATTTACAAAAAGTTAATAATACTTACCTAATATTTTGGTCAATCTACTATATACACTCAATTAATTTTTTTTTAATATAAAAGTAATAAAAATCATTTGCGTATACTGACTGACTTTGACAGTGTCGCTTCCAAAGGTGCTCATATAGTTTTTAATAGTATAAAGTATAAACAATATTAAACAATAGACAATTGTCGTTTATAAATATATATATATAGTTTCATCGCTGTAAAACATTCATCTTTCGGTTAAGTTTCTAGATGGATTGATTTTTTTTAATAATAAATATCAAGAAATGAAATTTATCCACTAGTTTTTTCATTAGGATTCATTTCACTAGTTTTCAATTCGGAATCCGCTTCGATCCGCTCCGAAAATTCAGATATCTGAGAAGGTCGGATCTGGATACGGATAGTAAAATTATAAGGTCCGGATATCCGGATCCGAATCCAGATCTTTTAAATAGATTAAATTTTTATATTTTATTAATAATTTTTAATATATTGAGATTTATATATATAAATAATTAAAATATTTTTTATAATAGAAGATTTTATTTTCTTACAAAATCTTATACTCATAAATTTAAATTTTATCATTATTTTAATATTTATTTGTTTTTACAGATCTGGATATCCGCAGATATCTTAATATCTAGGCGGATATCCGAAGTCCGGATATCTCAAACTAGTTTTCATATTGACAGTGTGAAAAATCAATTAAAAAAAATGGTGGTGAAATTTTTTATTCACACAACACATAATCATCTTAGATATACTAATAAGACATATCACTTATACGGATCACTTAGAATATAAAACATTTCAAATATTATAAAAAGCCTCCTTGAGATAAAAGAAGGATAACGCATAATCATCTTGGATAATACCACAACAAAACATGACATTTAGAATGTGAAAAAACGTTTTTGTGCGAAAGCGTTTGTTGAGCCATCATAACTTTGATATCATATTAGAATTCATAGATTTTCAATTCAAAACTAATTGACAATAAATGAATTGACATATGAATATGTTAACTTCCCATATTAGATACTATGAGACACTTTAACATTGTAATAGACTATTAGTAGTACTAGTTAGCCAACTAAAATTTGTTTATTTTATTTTTTATTTTTGGATCTGCATAACTCTTAACAAATTAGCTGCCTTTCCAAAGTTATACTCCCAGTGATTTTACATTTACAAAATAAACATACATAACCTCCATTTGACAAATATAATTGTTAGTTAAATCACGATAATTTTTGTTCTTTTTGTCTGAAATCATAGTAAAAAAATTATAACCACAATGTTGGATGATTTCGTCATTTTAATAAAATTTATAGAATATGACTTTTTTAAAACAACATAACCTTTCGAATTTCGATTAAAACATAGCAACGCATTAATTGTTTATGGCAGTCGTTGAAAACTTGGAGAAACTAATGAAGTTTAATGAACAACGAATCGAATTGATCACAAGTAGTTAGGCAGATAAAAAGAACATTTTGGTTTCTTCTGTAGTATTAATATTCGATCATAGTCTGGAAAATAATTTAAAAGGAAAATTAAAATGATGTTGCGTCGATTACTCTTTTAAGTGAAGTTTGATAAGAATCGTCTAACCTCCTCAATGTCTTTTTCTTTCTACATCCGTCTCTCTGATGTTATCCCCTCTTTGATCCGAATCAAATTCTGATTTATCTCCAATTTTATATAATACATTTATTATGAAAACAAATAATTGGTTATTCTCTTTTTCTGATGCATATCAACGAGTAATGGCCTATGGCTTTGTTTAGCCATTAAAAACAAAAAAGTGAAAGACTTATGGCTTTTGTGGGGTTATTATCTACCAACTAACATCTAATCACAAATTATGCATCCTAGAAGTAATTTTATGTATGAGTTACTAGCTTTGTATTCATTCTCTCTTGTATACTATACAACAATTGACAATAAAAATAACAACATTCTTGTCTTTTACATCTTTTCTTAAATTCTTTATTCGTTGATTCTATAATGGGTTTTTCCAAAAACTAATAAACGATCGTTCTTTCGACATCTAATAAATGTCGGTTATAATTGGAAAGAGATACGGCTTAAATTATGTGATTAATGAGAATCAAAGAAAGATCTTGGATGCAGACTTCCCCAGCTGTATCCACTTCCCTTTCGACTTTGGCTCATTTCTTTTCCCGTCGCTGTCCATATTGCTGCCCTATACAATTTCTTCTGATATTTCGTTTTATTCCCTCCCCAAGAGAAGTGAGATTGGTAAAGAGTAAGGACATTAGAGAAGTTAAAGTTAATAACGTAGGAGACAAACCCTATGTTATTACAATCAATTTTTTTTGTCAACATATAAAATTCATGGTTCAAACATCCAAACCGGAGATATAAAATCTACATAACTATTATCAAATGAATATTGTCTAAAATGGATGTTATTACAAGCATTCAGTCTGGACTAAATGAGATTTTATGTATGATGTTTGTTAGCGTTTACTAAACTCGATACTTTATAAAAGTTCATGAAACTTTATCTCAAAGTCAATTTACAAAAAAACAGAGTTCAGTGATCCTTATAGACTTTAATAGTTTTTTTTTCTTCAATTTATTTTTATAAGATTTTACATATATAACATAATGTATCAAGAATTGAAATTTCTAGGCCTGCGAATTCGGTTAGTTTAGGTATTTCGGTTCGGTTAGTTCGGTTTTTCGGGTAATTTGGTTATTTTTTTTTGTCAAAAATAACCGAATAAAATATTGGTTCGGTTCGGTTCTCGGGTAATTCGATTATTTGTTTTTGTTGAAAATAACTGAATTCGATTCGGTTGGCAAATTCAGTTTAATGAGGAAATTTTGGTTATTTTAATTATTTTTGGTTATTTTTAAATTCATATTTAAGTTTTTTTTTTAATTTCGGTTAACCGAACCGAGAACCGAATAAAATTTGAAATGTTGCCGATCGGATCTCTGTACATAACCAAAGCATAACCGAACTGACCAAAACTCGGTTCGATTAAAATTCCTAGGTCTAGAAATTTCAATCAAATAAAGGTTTTACTGGAAAGCAAAATTTCAATCAAATAAAGGTTTTACTGGAAAGCAAAATTTCACTAAATGTGTTGATAGTCTATCAAATAGAACACTGACTGAATATGTGAAGTTTCAGTGAGAAGAAAATAAGCAAGCTAAATAGTGATAGTAGGGCCGAGGTTAGATAGCAATATAAGTTTATACAAAGATGTGAATGTGGTGGGTTTCCATAATTCGTATCGTAGGACCGCCCAGCATTGATAAGAAGAGCATCTGTCTCCATACCTCTAATAACACAACGTCACGTCATTACTAAACATTTGTTTACAAGACACAAGATAATGCAACTTCATGGGCAATTCTTTATACTTTATATATCTTTATGTAATACCCGTTAATATCTAATGTAGAAACGTTGTTTTTTTGGGTTTGAATATAATTTAACATTCATCTAAAAAAAAAAAAAATACCCGTTATAGGAACCAACCAAACTCCATTTAAAAATATATCATATAATTTTATGTGCTTGCCGTAAGTTACAATAAAACTGAATAATGAAGAAAAAAACATATAGGTGATTTTGGTGACGAATGCATTTAATTTATATTGCATAAGAAAGGAGACACGTTTTGAAGATGGGTTTTTAGGCAGTGATCGAGTTCAGTGGAGCAACGTCACTTTCAGTACATGCACACGAAAAAGATGAGTCTATCACGCGTATGTGTTTTTGAGTGTTACATGTGAACAGAATCCCCGACCTATGCCTATGCACGTGTGACCATGTTGAGACAAACAAATTGTGGCTCTATCTTGTGGTCCACTCATCTACCATGGCACGTTGTGTTGTCTCTCTCTATGACTGGAAAAATAAGCTGTTCAACACTTGGAGACTAATGGGAAATCCACTTTTAGTTTTTGGAAAAATCACCAGAATGGGTCCATTTGAATTAACCGGGTTTGACCAAGTGAATGTTGGGCTAGAAGCGCTTACTAAAACCTTCCAAAAGTTGTGTTTCTAAGGATCCCCTAGTTCCATTTCCTTTCGGGAGAGGCGTTGATTCCTTTGGCCAAAGAGAGATTATGGGCCAGATGGGAGTGGAACTTTCTCATCAAAAAACAAAATAAAAAATAACCGGATTTTCTACCGGAAAACAACTGTGAAGATCGTAAAAACTTGTTAACACGTCCGGGGACATCCGATAAAATTAAAACGATACAGATAAAATTAGCATGTCTCCTATGCAAGGATGACACGTACAAATCGAGAAATGGACAAAAAAAAACAAGCTTGTTAAGACTTTTCAGCAGCCACTGAGGTAAACCCATTAAGGTTTCTAGAAGAGGACCACTCAATCTCAATGGTTTCACTTTAGTTATGAATATTGATGCTTGTGAAAGATAATTGATCCGTGGCTGAGAATTGAGACTGAAATCAAGTTCTTGTTCTTATTCTATGATCCCATCAACCTCACAGTTTCTTCAGTCAATCCGCAATCGACACCGAGTCTTTAGTGCCAGTGGAATGGACAATTTCCTCAGTCAAACCGCAGTCGACACTGAGTCATGAGTGGAATGGTCAAAAAGACTTATTTGTAGGTTTCAGAATGAGGAAGATGATTGATATGTGGTTCAAAGGCTTTTTGTTCTATGATCCTATCATCACCCATTTCAGTTCCTTAGTCAAACAGAATGATTATGTAAACGATCAAAGACAAAAATTAAAAAAGGTAAGCACATCTCTCAGTTCTTGAACTGTGACGTATAATGTCAAAAACATTCATTGATTCACGAACCGGCATGACGGAAATAGAGGACCGAGCGGTACAGAGCAGCAACATGGAGGAAACAAATCAGGGCTATGAGTAGATCATCAAGCAAACCGACTATCCCCAGAACTCCTAAGAAAAATAGTTAAGAAATGAAACGATTTGTGAGAAGACAGAGAGATCAAGATATGATTCATAAGATAAAAAGACGAATCACCTTCTGGAATGATATCTATTGGACTGATAATGTAAACAGCACTGAGAATCATCTGCATCCAATGGAAAGAAACTGCATAAGTATTTTTAATCCGAAGGGAACAGTGACAACACAAAGCATGAATAATCTTTGTAAACAGAGAGATAAAAAAATATGAATTCTGTCGAACTTAACTGCGATATAAACTCGAGCCCTAATGACAAGTGGAAGCGTTCTTTGTGGATCCATCATTTCCCGCATCAACCTGCGGAGTAAGAAGGGAAGGTCTTGCATCCTCTGCCAAGAAGAAAAAGAAGTTCCATATGAGAGATTTAACATTACAACTCCAGATTTTCCCAGTTACAAACTTATGGCGATACTTGAAATTATTATCCATCTCAAATAATAAAAACACAATTATTTTTTTTCCACAAAATGAAACAAGCAACTAGGAATACAGACATAGTCACATAGAACACATACCTGAACTAAACTACTTGGTCGTCCTCCAAAGAGTCGGTTATACGTTTCAAGATTACCAAGAACCTCAGCAACTGTAGAGTCATTACGGTCACTGATTGTGTCCTCTGAAGGAACCAGCAAACTTATTGGACGACGACACAATGGGCATTTGCATGGCTGCAATGTAGATCCATGCCTCCACACTAGCATAATGCAATTTCCTAAAAATGATTGAAGAAGAGTTTAAGAGACGGAACAAAAACAAGACGTTTGGCTCACAAACAAAACTCGGGCGAAACAAAAAGATCGAGTTGACATAACATAAAGAAGATGAATGACACTGGGAGCTTTCTCTTGGTTATAACTTATACCAGTTCTAAGCATACACTGAAAACAAGACGCAAACTAAAGCCTATGCTTGCAAAGTTTAGTGGAGTACACAGTTCTTAGAGACATTAGCATGAAGAAAAAGGTCATTCACTCTAAAGTTGGCTGTTATTAGTAAAACAACTCTGAAACTACTGACTCAATCAATACAAGAATCTGTAATCCGTCGTGATCTCGTCAGAGACAAGGATGTTCAAGTTTGGAAATTTCAGATTCAGCAAATCTCACATGTCCAAAACAAAACAATCAAGGAAACACAAGAGTAAATGTCCAAAGTCAAACAAAAAGCGGGAAGCTACGAAAAAAACATTAATTCCAAGTCCTGAGCTTGAAATTCTAAATGCAACACAAATCTCATACCAGAAGCAAACGATCGGAGAGAGCTCGTCAGCAATAAAGTTCCATTATCGAAAAGAAGTTTTTTTTTAAAAAGCTTCAGGCAACATCGAAAACAACAAAAATTGTCCAATGTCATGGAACCGACTTAGCGAAGATACAAGAGAAACCGAATCAAGATGCTAAAAAGCTAAGACTAGAAACGAAGATTGATTCGAAAATCGAGGAACAAAAAACGAACGAGGAGAGAGAGGTCACCGCAGAACCAATGGGAGCAATTAGCTTGGCAAGGAGCGGTGAAGTGGGCATGGCAT
Organism: Eutrema yunnanense; assembly: GCA_002933935.1. NCBI lineage: Eukaryota > Viridiplantae > Streptophyta > Magnoliopsida > Brassicales > Brassicaceae > Eutrema > Eutrema yunnanense. The sequence goes on from PKML01014013.1 coordinate 499,140, forward strand.
ATCGAACAAAGATCGTTCTCCGGTGGCTTGTTCATCTCCGATTTTCTTCTCCTCCTCGTCGTTCGCCTTTCGCTGTCTTTTCTGAAAATTTCCTACCACTTTGTCGGTAATTGTGGCGGTCTGGCGGAACTCAGATCGGTTCGGTCTTTTTTTTGTAATTAGCGGTTTGCAAATTTTTACACGAAACGACATCGTTGACATGTGAATAAGAAGGAGAAACGACATCGTTTTTAAATTTTCTCTTTTTGCCAACATTTACAATTTAACTTATTGAGGTTGAGGACTTGTTAAAATGGGAACAACAATGCGTGGTTGATATTATAACATTTTTGAATTCAGTTTGTTGAAAACCATTAACAGAAGAAAAAGAGTTTTACATTTGGTATTATCTCAAAAGACTTGTCCTTGCAGGTTTAGGAAACAATTCAACAATCATTGTGTGATAGCCTCTGTTTCTGAATAACCCTGGTCTTCGTTCGCATGGCTTACTTACTTTCCGCTTTATCTTTGTTTTCTACTCCTCCGTAGCCTGCAACAATAAGGAACAAAAAGAAAAAGATTCAACCTCATGTTCTTCCAACTTTGTCATGAAGTTTAGAAGAAAACCCAAAAATGATATATATACTCATGGACGATGATCACTCAGGAGTCAGGAATATCAGGATATCTGAATTAGCCACCACCTTTATTTGCAATTAAAAATTATGTTTTCTCTACTTAGTCGCACATTACAAATATGTGGGCATTGATAATGGAACTTACAAGAGAGAAGAAGTGCTTTCAACCTGGTAAGTGCCAGAGTTTTTCACTATATAGAATGGCACATATCTAAACTCTATGTGATGTTATTTACCAATTCATATGTAGTTCAAAATTGAAACTTCAAGTAGCAATCCCTTCCACTGTTCGACACAAACAAGCATGCATTTGTTTTTCGAATAGGAAAACTATAAAACTAAGACAATGCTCGGAATGTGGAGTTAGTGTTACCATAGCCAGGATGGTATAGTGAATTTAGAGCTGTAAAAATGGGTGGGCCGTCCATGGGCTGTCCGCGTCCAAAACATTATGGACCGGTCATGGACAAGCCCATATACGAAGCGGGTTTAAATGGGCTTGGTCCAACTTCGCTCACGGACAAAACGAGTTGGACAATATGGACATTGGTCTGTCCAAAATACATTAAAAACTAGGGAAAAATCGATTTGGGGAAAATCTATTAGAGATGTGATACCAAATGACAAAGTTTAACGACCCATTGCTCAATTCACAAGGCAAATCCTTCAGCTACAGTCGAAACCTTTCTAAACTTGTCTAACATTTTCTCCTCTTTTACCAAAAAACTATTGTATCGATTCCGCAAACAAATACGCATTTGACTCAAAGAAATTCCAACTAACCTGAGGTACAGAAGTCTCTGTACTCTTGGGAGCTGCTAGATTAGCTGACGATGAAGAAGGTGCGTCAAAAGCACGAGAGCAATCTGTGTATGCAGAGCCAATACCGAGTCCAGCACCAAAAGCAATCGATGCCCATCTTGTAACAGGGCTCCCTATAGAGAGAATCAGAAACTATCTTATGATTCAAATTGGAGAAACAAACTCTATAAACCCTATCTCCATCGTGTATTTTCAATTCATTCTAAGAACCTAAATCTGTAATCACACTACGTATATATCCTCAAACAAGTACAAGTTATCAGAAAACGAGATTCGAGTGGGGAGATCGAAACACCGAACTGAAGAACAGAAGACCGGCGAAGGCGCCGCCGAGGGAGGAGTAGACGAAACGACGGGTCGTGAGATCGAGACATGCGTCCCACTTAGCATTCACATCGTACTCCGGTGGCACACTGCCCTTTTGCTCTGCCATTTTCCCGGAATCGATTTCCTCTTCCGATTGATTGATCCCTTCTGAGTTTTCTTCTTCGGTGATTCCTCTTCGATCTAAAGTGTTTGTGCATTCAAGAAAAGTGGGCTCAAAATTAGGCCCAATAGATTGGACAGTATCAGGCCGAAATCTTCGGCCTCTTTTTTAATATATCGATCTGCTATTATTTAGGTTTATAACATTTGGAATTTTTGTTGTTCTTGTAAATCTAACATTTAACATATGAGGAAAATTGTCTAAAAAAAAACAACTTTCAAATTTTAGTCATTCTAAACATTACCTATCGCGTGAACAGTTTAAATAATCAATATTTATTAACTTTAAATTTAAATAACAAATTTTTGTTGACTAAGCTAAATTAGACACAACATTAAATCGATAAACGGAACGGATAAACGAGGTTAAAAACCGTTGTAAATCACGGTTAATTGATACGACATCATTTTTTATTTCTTCTTAAATACCCAAAAAGATGGTGTGGATTTTTCGTGATTTGAGGTTTTAAAAAGAACGAAAAAACGACGTCGTATCAGTTAACCGAGATTTACAACGGATTTTTAACCTCGTTTATCTGTTCCGTTTATCGACTTAAGATCGCGTCTAATTTAACTCAGTCAACAGAAAATTTGTGATTTAAATTTAAAGTCAACAAAATTTGATGATTTAAACTATCCATGATCAATAGCAGACCTATTAAGGGAGATACGGGTTCATATGACACCCTATATAATTGAATTTTCTTTATAATGTTTTTAGATTTGTTAACAATGACACCAGTCTAAATTTTCCATTGACCCCATAAAATAAATTATTTTCTCTGTCCAATTTAGTTATTTTGACCCCACAGAATAAATTAAAAATCTCAGCCCATACTATAATACACTTAGAGAGGCCCATTTAGTTTTTAACCTTTTCATTTATCTTAATTTTTTTTTAAACAATTGAACATAATTTTGTTTTTGGCAAACAAACAACCTAAAAGACCATCTCCAATGGTACCAATTTTTTATTTATAAATTTTATCTAAAAACTCCACAACTTCATTAATTTGTTTTTTCTCCTCCAAAGGTAGAACATCTGATGAAGTTCTTAATAAAAAAAAAATTATGAAAATTATTTTATTTTAAGAAGAGTTTATTTTCTTGAATAAAACATAAAATATATTGCATTGAATGAAATTTGAAACATACATGAAAAATTTGAAACAACTTCTTTAAAGTTGAAGTTAAGAAGAAGTTTTTTTTAAAAAAAGTTAAAAAAAAATTTTAAAGTTAAAGTTAAAAAAAGTTAAAAACAAAAATTCGGCGGATTATATATCGACACGTGGCTAAGAACCACACATAAAAACCAGCTCTTAAAGTTCTTATTTAAAAACCGGTTCTTAACTTTTCTATTTAATTTTAATTTTTTTGCATTAAGAACCCCATCTAAGAATTCCTATTGGAGATGCTCTAATAGGCTCAAGTGACTGTATATTTGGTTTTCAAAGAACATGAATTCTTCTTACTTTCATTAATTATTATAAATTTATAAACAAGAGATAACAAACCGAAAAATATTTTTTTGATGATGTTCTATATTTATATTAAGGATATTTTTTTAAAAAGTTATTTTTTGATTCAAGTAAAATAAATTTCTACATTGACCCCGGTAAAAAAAAAATCTAGGTCTGCCACTGTCCATGATAGTTTATGCTTTAAATAACCAAAATTTGAAAGTTTATTTTATTTTATTTTTGACAATTTTCCTGAATTTTTTGTGTGTAACATTTGGAAATATTGTAACAGTAATTTATTGTTTGTACTGATATTGTAACAGTAGTCTAAACGAATTATATTAGAATTTTAAACCGAGAAAGTTTGTTACATACGTGGAGTAGTGAAAGGAGTCACGACGTCAGAAGAAACAAATAAAATTAGAGTTTTTTACATACGTGGAGCAATGACAGGAGGAGTCACGACGTCAGAAAAAACAAACGAATAAAATAATATGGATGGTATTCGTCAATTATCATTGGATTCCAGATTATTTTTCTGGTCAGATATCTAATTTGTAATTGATGCGAAAATAAGTTAATTTACTTTTTGTTTTTGAAGCATTTCGAAAATAAGTTAATTTACTTTTTACTTTATAACCGAACCATCGTTTTTGAAGCATATCGTAAATGTCGCAAGCTGACGACAACAAAGAAACCGGTTCGATCGGCGTGACCAATATATGTCTCCACTTCCTTCGTATGTACAAAATCAATTGCCCAATTTAGAAAATTCACGGAAGAAAAATAAAATGGCGGAGGAATCGATTACTACCACCACTCTCGCTACGCCGGCAAATCAACCATCTTCGGGACTGACGGCTCCGGAAGAATCCAAGTCTACTCAGGAAGTCTTGGAAACTCCGGCGAAAGCGACTGAGACTGATCCGCCGGAAACAACCTCCAAGCCGACGGAGCATCAGCCTCCGACGGTGACGGAAGCTGAAACGGCGTCGACGGAGAAAAAAGAGCTCGGAGACGAGACTCCGCAGAAGGAAGAAGCTGCTGAAGAAGAAGAGAATAAGAGGATTCCGCAGAATCTGGGTTCGTTCAAAGAAGAAAGCAGCAAGCTCTCCGATCTATCCGATTCCGAGAAGAAATCTCTTGATGAGCTGAAGCAACTTGTGCGAGACGCTCTCGACAATCACCAATTCGGCTCAATCACTAAACCGGAAGACGCCAACACACCCGAAGAAGTCACGATTTGGGGTGTCCCGCTGCTCAGAGACGATAGAAGCGACGTCGTTTTGTTGAAATTCCTGCGAGCTAGGGATTTCAAGGTGAAGGATTCGCTGGCCATGCTCAAGAACACAATCAAGTGGAGAAGGGAATTCAAGATCGACGAGCTGCTCGAGGAAGACCTCGTGGATGATCTGGACAAGGTCGTGTTCATGCACGGACACGACCGAGAAGGACACCCGGTGTGCTACAATGTATACGGTGAGTTCCAGAACAAGGAGCTTTACAACAAGACGTTCTCTGATGAGGAAAAAAGGAAACATTTCTTGAGGACGAGGATTCAGTTCTTGGAGCGGAGTATAAGGAAGCTAGATTTCAGCTCCGGTGGGGTTTCCACCATTTTTCAGATTAACGATATGAAGAATTCTCCGGGATTGGGGAAGAAAGAGCTTAGATCGGCGACCAAGCAAGCCGTGGAGTTGCTTCAGGACAATTACCCTGAGTTTGTCTTCAAACAGGTACATTCCCTCTAGGTCTTTCGTTTATGGTAGTGAAGATGATGACTTACTTACAAAACTCTCTCTAAACTGAATCAGAAGACGTTTTTATCATGTTTTATTGTCTTATTGCACTCTTCATATTCCAGATTGAGACATGATTGAAAATTTTGGTTGAATGTTGTGTTGATCAATTTTTCTTCAGGCCTTCATCAATGTTCCTTGGTGGTACCTTGTGCTTTACACTGTGATTGGTCCCTTCATGACACCACGGTCAAAGAGCAAGCTGGTGTTTGCTGGTCCATCAAAATCAGCCGAAACTCTTTTCAAGTAAAACTCTTTTGAAAGATTTCTAGTGATTTCGCTTGTTTGTTTAGTCACTTTTCTGACTCGTGTTTGAAAAAATGTGGACTATAGATACATCTCACCCGAACAAGTCCCGGTACAATACGGAGGATTGAGTGTAGATCCTTGCGATTGCAATCCAGACTTCTCCTTGGATGATCCAGCCTCCGAGGTCACTGTTAAGCCCGGAACAAAGCAAACTGTTGAGATCATAATCTATGAGGTTTGTGCATTTTAACACCTTTAACATTAAGAACTGGAAGATGGCACCAAAGCCATATAGTCATGATGCTTATTATAACTCTATTGAGTTAGATTACAAGTTTTCTCATTGGCGCAGAAATGTGAGATCGTGTGGGAGATAAGGGTAATTGGATGGGAAGTGAGCTACAAGGCAGAGTTTGTGCCGGAAGAGAAAAATGCTTATACGGTGGTTGTACAGAAACCGAGGAAGATGAAACCAGCTGATGAACCGGTGTTAACACAGAACTTCAAAGTGAATGAGCTTGGCAAGGTTTTACTTACAGTAGACAACCCAACATCTAAGAAGAAGAAGCTCGTTTACAGGTTCAATGTCAAACCTCTCTGATTTTAAAAACAACTGAAAATCTTTCATTACAAAAAAAAAAAAGCGGTTTCTGGACTTTTGTTTTTCTTAAAAACAGAAGTGAGATATGTCTTATGTGTGTTTTGTATATGTGAGAGTGTTTCCTTTATCATTTTGTGTGGTTTATACGATGGAGCTTCTGCATCTTTTGCTATTGTGATCATTTTGGGGAGAATATATATTTTACATGACTTTCTGTAATAAAGATCTTTAAAATCTCAACCGTTTTTGATAAATCACGAGTTTATTATTATTATATAATTCAATTGAAAAAAAATGAAAGAGATTCGTAAGGCTGTTGATTCACACGTTGTAACAACTTATCGACACTGACATATGTTGTTGTTGTCTGGAGACTGGAGTGGGTGGAAGAGGTTCGATTTGTGTCTTCTTCTTTTACCCAGAACTTGTTGGCTGTTGCATCATTTAAATGCCAATTATGAATTGGGAATATTTTTGTTTTCCTTCAAAATGAATGTTATTTCAACATTAAAAGAAATGTCTTTATTTCTAAACAAAACCATCCACTTACTAATTTTATCAATATAAATATACAAATGAAAACATCTAATTTGTGAGTATTATATACAGATGGATTTTCCGAATATGCCACTATTTTGCGTTATATATTTATTTATTTTTAACTCAAGCAGAGAGCACTAATTTAAATTTGTCATAGGAATTTTTTTTTTTAAAAGTGAAATGTATAATTTTTTTTTAACCAAGTTTAAAATAGTCTATAATCTCTATAATATTATTTAAGAAGACATTTTTAAAAATGAATTTTGTTTTGTAAATTATTACATGAAATGTCATTACAAATAACAAAAAATAATTGAAATAGGAAAGTATATAATAGTCTTTTAAAATTATTGATTAAAATATGGAAATTATATATTTTGCATTAAAAATGTTATTTATTACTTCATTTCTTAATTATTTTTAAACCTATATATTTTAAAATAATAATCAATTCATATATATTCAAAGAAAAAATATATATATTCAAAATCTTACTATATTTTTTCACTATAATTTATTATATTTTATTTGAATATATATCAAACCAAAAGTTGAAAAATATTTTACTAATTTTATAAAAAGTTAGACACAAGAAAACTATTTTTTTAAGAGTTCATAGACTCACCACAAAAACTAGAGTCATTTAACGATGCATATTAGAGTTATGTTTTTAAGATTATAAGTTTTTGCGGATTAGCCCGAATAATATTTCAGCTCAATGAAAAACATGTTAAATTATTACAAATTGACAGTTTTATCTAAATCAGTAGTTAGCTATATTGCAAAATTCAGATATAAGTAATTTTTTTAAATTTTAAAACAATTTTTATAAAACAAATTATTCCGCGCTATAATTAGCGCGAATTAAATCCTAATAAATTAATTTAATAACAGCGACGAAACATGCTCGTTGGTTTAGCATCAAGATTGAACAAAGAATTGTAAACGTTGTTGTGTTCGGCGTTTTATCATTTATGACCGCCTGTCGCCAATACTAAAACGGTGAAACGTACAAACCTATAAACCTACTGTATGTATAATTTACAAACACATTCACACATACATATACCTGTATATGTAAACGCATGCATCTCTATTTATGGAAGTGAAGTGATCAACCAACCACAATTATTGTGTAATTCAATTGTGTGAAAGTGAGATTTTTTTAAAAAAAAATCATTTGTGAATTAAATAAGGAAAAGCAAAAAGAAAGTTTTTTTTTTGAAGAATTGAGGGTTGACTTCTAAAAATCCCCCCTCAATTCATAGAACCTTAACTATTTTCTCCAAACTATCTACTTCATTACTAACCCCCCCCCCCC
>PKML01014013.1:519922-605405 GCA_002933935.1 Eutrema yunnanense
AGTGTATCGATCGATACCATGCAAACAGTGTATCGGTCGGCACCTCAGTGTATCGATCGATACTTTGCATCGACCAAGTTGGGTCTATGTCGATCGATACTGTGTATAAGACACAGGTATCGATCGACACTGGTGCTATGATCGATCCTGTGAAAATTCACTTGTATCGATCGACACCTAGGGTGTATCGATCGACACTGAGCGTGTATCGATCGACACCATGATGCTTCAAATGACACAGTATGTGCATCGAGCATCGATCGGAACCCAGGGTGTATCGATTGACACCAAGCGTGTATCGATCGACACCATGATGCATCGATTGACACAGTATGTGCATCGAGCATCGATCGACACTGTGATTCATCGATCGATCCTGTGTAATTCACTTGCATCGATCGACACACAGGAGTATCGATCGACACCATATGGGTGCATCGATAGACATTGGATGTGTATCGATCGATACCAAGTAGTATCGATCGACACCAATGCGATTTAGTTCGATATTAGAATTGCGATTCTTTAAGTTAATATATCGATACTAACTAAAAGTTGTTTCTTTGTCATAACAAAATGACAACTGAGATGGATAACAACTCTGGATTGGTGGAGAAAACCGGTGAGAAGGTTGAGACGACTGCAAGTCAGATCGAGACGGTGAAAGTTCCTGCTGGAAACCACGTCGCTCCTCCAGCCAAGTTTGATGGGACATCATTCAAGATGTGGAAGAGGAAGATGTTCTTCTATCTGACAACCTTGAATCTGCAGAAATACACCAGTGAGGTGAAACCTGTTCTCCCAGAAGATAACACTGACCCACGTGCGCTTGCGAGCGTCCACGCCTGGGAACATGCTGACTTCTTGTGCAAGGGCTACATTCAAAATTGCCTATCAGACTCTCTGTATGGGGTGTACGAAAATGCTGAGACTTCTAAGGATCTGTGGGATTCGTTAGACAAGAAGTATCGCGTTGAAGATTCTGGTACTCAGAAATTCACTGTGGCGAAGTTCGAGCATTACAAGATGGTGGATTCAAGACCACTAATGGAACAAATCGATGAGGTGCAGAGGCTCCTACTTGACATCTATGCTGAGGGAATGCGGCTGTGTGAAACCTATCAAGGTTGCTGCATCACTGAGAAGCTACCTCCTGGTTGGACGGACTTCAAGAACTACCTCAGGCTGAAGAAAAAGAAGATGAGTCTTGAAGATCTGATTGTGAAGCTCCGTGTAGAGTCTACAAATCGGGAACAACAGATCAATGTAGGTGTGAAAATTCGCGAACACAATGCGAACATGGTTGAACACCAAAACCCCAAGTGGCAGAACAAAGCTCGCCTGAACAAACGCAAAGGGAAGATGCCACCAAAGAACTTCCAAAAGTTCAAAAACAAGAGTGGTCAGACTGGTCAGACTTCTAAAAGGTTCTTACGAATGTGCAATTTCTGTGGGAAGCAAGGGCACAAATCTGTTGATTGTCGTAGCAAGAAGGCTCAAGCCAACTTGACAGAAGCTGACATGTGTGCTGTGGTCACTGAGGCCAATGTTGCTGAAAGCCATCCTAAGACTTGGTGGTACGATACTGGTGCAACCAGACACATCTGTATGGATCAAGAGCTGTTCTCCACATACACAAAGACCAAGAATGGTGAAAAACTCTTAATGGGTAATTCTGCCTCGCCGACTATTGATGGTCACGGGAAGGTTGTTCTGAAGCTCACCTCTGGACAGGAGCTGGTTCTTACGAACGTCGCCCATGTACCAGATATTCGCAAGAATCTGATCTCTGGATCGCTTATAAGTAAGCATGGTTTCTCTGTGAAGCTGGAAGGTGATAAGCTAATCCTAACGAAGAATGGGATGTATTTGGGTAAGGGTTTTGTCTGTGACAATCTTTTTAAGATGTCTGTTGAGGCTGTAATCCGAAAGGATAATGTAACCGAGGCTTCCACCTCGAAGAACCCTAAGATTAATGATAAGAAACCAATTGCTTATCTGGCTGAGTCTTTTAATATTTGGAATGAACGATTAGGACATGTTAACTTTAAGTCTATGAGTAGATTAATGAACATGAACATGATTCCTAAATGCAAATTAAGCAAAGACAAATGTGAGGTGTGTGTCCAACCCAAACTCACTAAAACGCCATCACCCAGCGTCCAAAGAACAACATAACCTTTGGGTTTAATTCACACAGACTTATGTGATTTAAAATATATTCAAACCAGAGGAGACAAGAAATATTTCGTGACTTTCATAGATGATTGTACGAGATATTGTTACATCTTTCTTTTAAGAAGTAAAGATGAAGCCTTGGACAAATTTAAAGAATATAAGCTGGAAGTTGAAAACCAACTCGGCAAGACCATAAAAAAGGTCAGAAGTGATAGGGGTGGTGAATACAGTGAACCATTTGATGCATTCTGTAGAGCACATGGCATTATTCATCAAACAACTGCTCCCTACTCACCTGAATCCAATGGAGTTGCTGAAAGAAAATACAGAATTCTCAAGGAAATGATGAATGCAATGTTGCAGGAATCTGGGTTAGCCCAGAACATGTGGGGGGAAGCTCTGCTTACCTCAAATTATATCCTGAACAAAATTCCACACAAAGCCACAGGAAAAACTCCTTATGAACTTTGGAAAGGTAATGTACCTTCGTATATATACCTGAAAGTGTGGGGGTGCCTGGCAAAAGTTGCAGTACCACTTCCGAAAAAGGTCACCATTGGACCTAAAACGGTAGATTGCATTTTCATCAGATATGCGCACAACAGTAGTGCCTATCGATTCCTGGTACATAAATCAGATATACCAGATATTCATGTAAACACAACAATGGAGTCAAGGAATGCATCCTTCTTCGAAAATGTGTTTCCATGCAAGGATAGAGGAAATCCTAAACGAACTCGTGACGAACGAGATGCTAGCAATGAGGCAAGCACTTCAGGTACTTCTGCAGAAGAAGAAGAAGCTGAACCGAGACGAAGCAAGAGAGCTCGTAAGGAGAAGACATTTGGCTCTGAGTTCATAATGGCATTCCTAGCGGAAAGTGGTCCAAAAACCTTCATGGAAGCAATGTCTACACCTGATGCACCTTTCTGGAAGGAGGCATCTAACAGTGAAATCAACTCAATTATGCAAAATCATACTTATGAGTTGGTAGACCTACCTCAAGGTTGCAANTTTCAGATTCAAGAAACTCCAAATCCACGAGTGGATATGTCTTTACGCTTGCTGGTGCAGCAATATCCTGGAAATCTTCCAAACAAACACTCCTGGCCAGATCAACCATGTAGTCAGAGTTTGTAGCTTTAGACAAAGCTGCTGAAGAAGCAGAATGGCTTCGAAACTTTTTGGAAGATATCCCGATGTGGGAGAAACCAGTGCCAGCTTTACGAGTACATTGTGATAGTCAGTCGGCTATCTCTCGGGCACTGAGTAGTCTATATAATGGCAAGTCTCGTCATATAAGAAGACGACATAAGACCATTAGACAATTGATCTCAACTGGTGTAATTACGATAGATTACATCAAGTCGGCCGATAACCTAGCGGATCCGTTTACCAAAGGTTTGCCGCGAGATCAAATTGAAAAATCATCAAAAGGAATGGGTTTAAAGCCTATAGAAAAAGATGACGTTTGACAGATACCCCACCTATGTGACTGGAGATCCCAAGATCTAGGTTCAAAGGGAAACAAAATTAAACTGATTCGAGTTGAGCACTGTGAGACCATGTCTCTGCCCAGTTCCTAGGATGATAAAACAGTGCTACCTGTGGATAGTAAGGATAAGTGTTGGTTTTTAATGATTGTATAGCTGTGTAGATAGTGGAGTGTGACAGGACACTTCTGAAAACAAGCTAATAAAATCACCTAGTGAAGTGTGAAATGGGGCCGTTTCTAGGAGAATGAAGGATAAGGCTATATTCTCCAAATTCACTCACGAATACCAGGAAAGTTCAAGGCCAAAATGAACCCAATAGAGAACAAAGTTCTACGAGAAGATGTCTTTGTGCGATACATGTTGTCTAAGTTTACATCAAAATCCGGGCGGTTCAAGACATCATGTTCACCTCCTGGCCAAGTAAACTCGACAGATATTAAAAATGATTGGTTCAAAGCTGGAAAATGCTACCTCTCAGATACAGTTACATTTTCGTTTACTCTCGAAAGTCTGTCTACGTCTATATGAGTCTAGTCAAGTATGTCTAGTAAAGTCTAGTCTGTACAATTTTTTCATTTGTTTAGAGTCATTTCTATTCATGTGGGGGATTGTTGGAACTAATTTTTGTCAAAGCTCGAGGGCTTGATAAAATTGTGTTAGTGTGAAAAGAAATTAGCTGAGCTCTTTCTAATGAAATGTTTTCATTAACCGAGAAATGTTTTCTCATGTATATATTTGGTATGGTTGTGTCATTAAGTTAAATAATGAACAACATGAGAGAAGAAAAGATCATACGTGCGACGTTCGCATCTTGGGCCTTATTGGGCTCGTGGACTTTTTTAGGTATCGATCGATACCCCTTGGTATCGATCGATACTCAACAGGCCGACTTAAAAAATCGCAGCCGCCAGAATATTCTGGAAATATTCCTTTTCTGTCAAGGAAAAACCCTAACCTCTCTCCTATATATACAACACGATTTTCACCTAAAAAATCATCATCTGATACACAATAAACACATACCCAAAGTTCTAGCAATCGTTTCTTCAATTCCCTACTGTCTAGAGAGTAAGTTTCTATTCGAGAGTATCGTAGAATAATGGTCGACAGATCTGAATCATGGTGTTGATGATTCAGTTAAACTTTGGTTGTATCCTGGGACTCATGGATCTATAAAAAACCCGTCACACTACGGGAGATTCTTATAGTTAAGGAAAGAGATTTACCTCGCCTCCTTAGATCTTGTTATTGTCTTATCGTTTATAAATCGTCTATTCCTTAATGTTTATTTATATATTATCGTGATTAAATCATTTCTGTCTGTAGTGTAAAATTTTGGTCCTACACATTCAACAACAATATGTTTCTAAAAAAAAAAAACTACTACTATTAAAAGAAAAATAAATACTATACATTGTGTTAATCATGATTTGGTTAATATTTCATCGTCACTTAGATCTAAAAAAGCACCAAATATAACACTATACGAGAAACGAACCAAATATTAAAGTCAATGACAATACATAACCTGGCCTCCTCCTAATCATGATGTGAAAAAATTGGAGGACTGATTTGTGAGAAACAATAAAAAAAAGGGAGTATTTTTAAAAAAATTTAAAACTATCATGCAATTAATAAATAAATAAAAATTAAGGAACTAGGAGATTTTTCGCGCGGTCAAGACTCTCTAATAACCCTTTTCGAGTTAATTCAAGAAATTAGGATCGATTCGATATCAATGTTCTTCCAACAATAAAAACACTCTAGCTTCCTCCACTTGTGTACTTAACTATCTTCTTCTCTATGTAATGACTCACTTTCACAGAAAAGACCTGAGCAATAGAGAAAGAATCAGCTTTTTTTCTGCCCTTTTTTAAGGAAATTTCTACTTTGTCTCCAAAACTTTTCCATATATTCCCCTTCCTTCCACTCAAATCTTTCTCTCACTGAAAGTAAAACCCTTTTGTCTCTCTGCCATTTATCTTTCCCAGTGGAACACAGCCCAGCTCCACCACCACCATCGCCGTCGTCGTTTTCTCCGGGAGCCACTTCCTCACTGAGCTCTCTGTTTCTTTGTTTCTTCTTTCATCTCAATTTTTTTTTTAAATTCATATAAAGTATAGTTTTTTTTTGTTGTTGTTGTATAAAAGCTACTTCATTTTCAAATCAAACTCTCTCTGTTTCGTGTTTCAATACCTTTCTCTTTCTCTCAACTCCANAAAGACCTGAGCAATAGAGAAAGAATCAGCTTTTTTTCTGCCCTGTTTTAAGGAAATTTCTACTTTGTCTCCAAAACTTTTCCATATATTCCCCTTCCACTCAAATCTTTCTTTCAGTGAAAGTAAAACCCTTTTGTCTCTCTGCCATTTATCTTTCCCACTGGAACACAACCCAGCTCCACCACCACCATCGCTGCCGTCGTTTTCTCCGGGAGCCACTTCCTCACTGAGCTCTCTGTTTCTTTGTTTCTTCTTTCATCTCAATTTTTTTTTTAAATTCATATAAAGTATAGTTTTTGTTGTTGTATAAAGGCTACTTCATTTTCAACTCAAACTCTCTCTGTTTCGTGTTTCAATACCTTTCTCTTTCTCTCAACTCCAAACCCTAGAATTTCATATAAAGTATAGTTTTTGTTTTTTGCTTTTTGTGGAATCACATTGCTTCTGCCAGTCTCCAATTTGTTTGTTTTAAACAAAGAAAAAAAAAGAGTTTCCGGTGTCTCTTAATATTTTCTTGATTTTTAGCTATTATTGGAAATTAAAAAAAAAAGATTCTTCTTCTCCCTTTTATCTGTGAGTGCACATTTCTTGTAATGGAAGTGCAACGATCAGGATCCATTATCCGGGTCGGGTTGGACCCGTTCAGCTTCTCTGCGCTGAAACTGTAAAGGAAGAAACTTTCTTTTTTTGTTTTTGTTTATGTGATCTGATCTGACGAGTGAATCATGAACACTGGAGGTCGACTCATTGCTGGGTCTCACAATAGGAACGAATTCGTTCTGATTAACGCCGACGAGAGTGCAAGAGTAAGATTTTCTCATTTTTTCTACTTTTTTTTTTGTTTTTCCTGAGAAAATACCAAGAAATGTACCTTTTGTTTGGATCTGGGTTTGGAGATTCTATTAGATATATAGCATTGGTTAGATTGGTTCTTATGTAAACCGGTAAACCGGAATCACACTCTATAAAGAGTTTGTGTAAACGTCATTAATCAATAACAGAAATTCTCTTTCACATTTGACTGTTCTTCACGATTCTCGACTCAACTAACATGGTATCAGAGCAATGAGGATCAAAACCTCATTCGATTCTTTGTTTTTCTTCCTTTCTTTGACCTAAATCCTTCGGTGATTCTCCCGAAGTGATTCCTCTTAACATTCTTCGCGATTGATTTTTGGTTATTCCGCCAGAAATCGTTAAAATCGCAAAATATCTTGATTCTTGAGCTTCGGTGCTGCAACAATGGTGATCACTCGTCGTCCTTCTCGTCGCAACACTCGGAATTCACCTGCCATTAGGAGAGCTGCTGCTCCTACAGCTCATTCACCAGATTCCTCGGATTCATCAGATTCTCCGTCACCGCCAAATCTTTCACCCGATAGCATTCATTCCTCTTTCTACTTGACGAACGGTGATAATCCTGGATCTTCTATTATTTCTGAAGTTCTTGATGGTACGAATTATGAGAATTGGCATATAGCAATCACAATCGCTTTGGATGCTAAAAACAAAATAGCATTTATCGACGGATCTGTTGCTAGGCCAAATGAATCTCATCGGAACTTTAGGATTTGGTCTAGATGCAATTCAATGGTGAAAGCTTGGATTCTCAACTCTGTATCAAAGGAAATCTACAAAAGTATTCTTCGTTTCGATGATGCATCAGAAATTTGGAAAGATCTAAAGATTCGCTTTCATATTACGAATTTGCCTCGATCATATTCACTATCTCAGCAAATTTGGTCTCTGCAACAAGGATCTCTTAGCTTAGCCACTTACTATACTAAGCTCAAGACTCTTTGGGATGAGTTGGATGGGGCAGATTGTGCCAAAACTTGTCGCACTTGTGAATGCTGCAAGGCAACACATAAGAAGGCTGATCATACCAAAGTCATCAAATTTTTGGCTGGCTTGAATGATTCATATGCCGTCATTAGAAGCCAAATCATTATGAAGAAGAACGTGCCTGATTTGTCAGAGATTTACAACCTGCTTGATCAAGATCACAATCAGAGAAGCATTAATCCCATTCAAAATGCAACTGCATTCAATGTTTCTTCTGACCAGATACCTGTATCTGTCAATGCTGCAGCTTACAACAACAATCAGAAGTCCACTAATAGGCCTATATGCTCTCACTGTGGCTATACAGGACACACCGTTGATAAATGCTACAAGATACATGGGTATCCCCCTGGATTCAAGCATAAAACAAAAGTCCAGACAGAGAAGCAATCTTTTCCTCCTAAACAGGACAGCTACGTCAGACCAGTTGTAGCTCAGATTACTGTTTCTGAAACTTCTCAAGCTGACAATACTCTAGGCATGGTTAATAATCTCACCAAAGACCAAATCCAAGGAGTCATTGCATATTTCAACTCTCAGCTTCACCATTCTGATACTCAACTTCACAACATGTGTTCTACTTCTGGTGGCACCATCACTGCTTTACCCGGTATGACTTTCTCTAACTCAACAATATGCTTTGTTGGCATTTTACGAGCCACGAGAAATGCATTATCATCTCAATCTTGGATAATCGACAGTGGTGCTACACATCATGTATCACATGATAAGAACCTATTTGTGAGTCTCTCTGATTCCTCGAACAACTCAGTGACCCTACCTACAGGAATAGGTATCAAAATTGCTGGGATAGGACAGGTTAAGCTGAATGAACATCTGGTTTTGAACAATGTTCTCTACATCCCAGATTTTCGTTTGAATCTTCTAAGTATCAGTCAACTTACAAGCGATTTGGGATATCGAGTTACATTTGATGAATCTTCTTGTATTATACAGGATCCTATCAAGGGATTGATGATTGGTCAGGGTGAACAGATTTCTAATCTCTATGTCTTGGAGACAACTTCAGTTCAAGATTCTAATGATCAACTTTTTAGTACAAATGTTATAGTTGACTCATCATTGTGGCACAACAGATTAGGTCATCCATCTGTATATAAGGTTGATTCTATAACAGATGTACTTGGAATAAAGCAAAGAAATAAAGAATCGTTTCACTGCACTATTTGTCCTCTTGCAAAACAAAAACGTCTTTCTTTTGCTTCCAAGAACAATATGTGTGAAAAGGCTTTTGATCTCCTTCATATTGATGTTTGGGGACCCTTCTCAGTTGCAACTGTTGAAGGATATAAATACTTTCTCACCATTGTAGATGATCACACACGGGTCACGTGGATATATCTTCTGCGCACCAAGGATGAGGTACTTTCTGTCTTTCCAACTTATCTGAAAATGGTAGAGACACAGTACAATGCAGTGGTGAAAGGAGTAAGAGCAGACAATGCTCCCGAACTCAAGTTTCTGGATCTATTCAAACAAAAAGGAATTGTTTCATACCATTCTTGCCCAGAAACACCAGAACAGAACTCAGTAGTGGAAAGAAAGCACCAACACATCTTGAATGTCGCTAGATCTCTCATGTTTCAATCTCACATACCATTGGAACATTGGGGAGATTGTGCATTGACTGCTGTCTTCCTCATCAATAGACTGCCTTCTCCTTTGTTGAAAGACAAATCTCCTTTTGAGACTTTAACTTCTAAGAAACCGGATTACAATGGCTTGCGTGTCTTTGGTTGCCTTGCCTACAGTTCAACTTCAACCAAGAACCGTCACAAGTTTCAGCCACGATCCAGACCTTGCGTTCTCCTTGGATATCCTGCCGGATATAAAGGTTACAAACTGTTAGATATGGAGACAAACAAAATATATGTATCTCGGAATGTGGTATTCCATGAAACCATTTTCCCATTTGCGAAAGGTCTGCCTCCTAATCCTCTTGATTTCTTCTCTCCTATGGATGATTCTATAGTTGTGAATAGTTCCCCTACAGTTGATAGTACCATTCCTGTAGTTGTGAGTGCACCTTCTCCTCTCGAGAACGAATCTCCTACAGTGAATGATACACCTGTACACAATGGCTCTATTCCTATAGAATCTGTTCCTAGTATAGAGATAGAAGAATCTAGACGTAATCCAAGACCACCATCTTATTTACAAGACTATTACTGCAATATGGCCGATACTGATATCCCTTATCCACTTGCTGCATATTTGTCTTATAATCAACTTTCTGATGAATATAAGGCATATATATGTGCTGTCTCGCTCCTCACTGAACCTAGTTCTTTCACTCAAGCTAAGAAGTTTGATGAATGGTTACAAGCTATGAATGTAGAACTTCTTGCTCTCGAGAGCACTAAGACTTGGGAAATCTGTTCTTTACCAACAGGCAAACACGCAATCGGATGTAAATGGGTATATAAAGTCAAGCTAAATGCTGATGGCAGTTTGGAACGTTATAAGGCACGATTAGTTGCAAAAGGTTACACTCAAGAAGAAGGTGTGGATTTCATAGACACCTTCTCTCCTGTGGCTAAAATGACTACAGTAAAGACTTTACTAGCTGTAGCTGCTGCAAAACAATGGAGTTTGACTCAACTTGACATCTCCAATGCTTTCTTAAATGGAGATTTAGAAGAAGAAA
Organism: Eutrema yunnanense; assembly: GCA_002933935.1. NCBI lineage: Eukaryota > Viridiplantae > Streptophyta > Magnoliopsida > Brassicales > Brassicaceae > Eutrema > Eutrema yunnanense. Next base: position 530,329 of record PKML01014013.1, read on the forward strand.
TCTATATGAGACTTCCACCCGGCTACACACCAAAACAGGGGGAATCATTACCTCAAAATGCAGTTTGCCGATTGAAAAAGTCTTTATATGGCTTGAAACAAGCTTCTCGACAGTGGTTTCTGAAATTCAAAGATACCCTACTAGCTTTAGGGTTCAGAAAATCACACACTGATCACACCTTGTTTGTGAGAAACATTACAGGGAAATATGTAGCTGTGCTGGTTTATGTCGATGACATAATCATCACTAGCAATAACGATTCAGAGGTTGCTCAACTGAAGATTGATTTGCAGAAGGCTTTCAAACTTCGTGACTTGGGTCCTTTAAAGTATTTTCTCGGCCTTGAGATAGCTCGTTCCAGCAAAGGCATCTCCATCTGTCAACGAAAGTATGTTCTGAGTTTGTTGGAAGAGACGGGTCTATTGGCTTGTAAACCATCCACAATCCCAATGGATCCTAGTGTCAAACTTACACAATCTACAGATGAACCTGTTATCGATGATATTGGGATGTACAGAAGATTAGTAGGCAAGCTGATGTATCTCACAATCACGAGACCTGACATAACATATGCTGTCAACAAGTTGTGTCAATTCTCTTCATCACCAAAACAATCACATCTTCAAGCTGCTTAAGGTCATACATTACCTTAAAGGAACGATTGGTTTGGGATTGTTCTACTCAGCAGAATCAAACCTTGTCCTTAAAGCCTTCACTGATGCAGATTGGGCATCCTGTCTAGACACAAGAAGATCAACATCTGGCTTCTGTATGTTTCTCGGTCCTTCTCTCATTTCATGGAAATCAAAGAAGCAGTCCACTGTATCACATTCTACTGCAGAATCTGAATACAGGGCAATGGCATTTGCTGTCAAAGAAGTCGTATGGCTGGTTAATCTTCTCACAGAACTACAGGTCCCTCAATCCCAACCTGTTGCATTCTTCTGTGATTCGACAGCTGCGATTAGCATTGCCAACAATGCTGTTTTCCACGAGCGAACTAAACATGTCGATCTTGATTGTCATGAAGTGAGAGATCGAGTTGAAAGTGGTTTGATCAAAACACTTCACGTTCGCACCACACATCAACTAGCAGATATATTCACAAAACCTCTATTTCCTACGCAATTCAATGCTCTTATTAGCAAGATGGCTCTGCTTTCCCTTTACACGCCATCTTGAGGGGGAATATTAGATATATAGCATTGGTTAGATTGGTTCTTATGTAAACCGGTAAACCGGAATCACACTCTATAAAGAGTTTTTGTAAACGTCATTAATCAATAACAGAAATTCTCTTTCACATTTGACTGTTCTTCACGATTCTCGACTCAACTAACACTCACAGATGATGAGCCTCGCCGATTTCCATCCTCCAGACGACAATCTGACGGCTGGCTTGCCCGGAGGAAGAGTACTTCCGGCGATCGCCATTGGCTTTTACTTTACCGTTTCTGTGTTAAAAACAAATTATTATATGCTTCTTGTATTGTGTATAATATAATATATGCTTTCCCACTTCTTGTATTGTTTATGAACAAGATGGAATGGAACTAAACTACTAATAATTGTGTATAATAATATATGCTTCTTGTATTGTGTATAATAATATATGCTTCTTGTATTATTTATGTGCTTTGTTTTATTGATTTTTTAAAATATTAGAGAGTGGCTGGAGTAGCCGAATAGGTGCTCTGAGAATCTCTGATTATTGTTATTCGATTTGAGTTGGAAATTTATGTGCACAGCACTCACATGGTTTTCGAATTTTAAATTGATCTAGACAGATATATAAGTATATAACTGGTCCAAAAATGAGATTGAAATTGATCTCAACAGATATAAAACTTGTACACGGAAATGTGCACATTTCTATTGGCAATAATTTAGTTCCCTATTTCGCTAGTAACTTTTTTAAGTCTCCAAAATTGTTACATTATAAAAACAATAGACATATTTGCACATATTAACACTTCATTCAACTTTCTTTACAAATCTAGCACTTTTTTGTTTGACAAAAATACTCTTTCTTATGTCCACAAAAGTGCTAAAAAAACGTATGAACATTAATTTGAATACTTAAAAACTAGGTTGCAAAACACCCAAAATAAAAACACGAAAAATAAAGTAGAGTCATTTGCGCGAGGAGTCACTTATTCTTGTACACATTAGTTATGTAAAGTTGGAGTTTGCGGATTTAGACCATCCGCATTGCATCCGTTTTAAAAAAAAAAAAAAAAAAAAATTTGATTGACACGTCATCAATTTTTTTAGAAGACATAATAAGTTTCGGATGCTGATGGTCTGACTTTGATTACTGTTTAGACCAGATTTTGACGAGTTTGCCCTTGAGGTATGTTCATCTTTCTCGAACCCTAAACAAGCGTAGCACCGGCGGTAATAACAGAGGACGCACGACTAAAGCGTAGCACCAGTGGTAATTACAACGGCGCGGCGGCGTACCGGAACTAGAGGCGGCGTACCGGACCTAGAGACGGCGCGACTAAACCCTTGCAGCGGCGTTAATAACTACGGCGAGCCATAAATAGTCGGGACGTCGGAAATAGAGGAGGAGGTACTTAATCCCATTTCTCTCAACTCTCAACTCTCAGCCCAATTGGATGGTAAAGCCGGTGTTGCATCACCAACGATGACTTTGGGCGACGAGAGATGGATTGTAGTTGGCGGAGGAGGAGAAGCGGCAATTAGATTCTTGATTGGAGATATCAATTCCATAGCAAGGAATGATGGATTGGGAGGGTGAGGTTAGTTTGGTAGATTACATGAGGCTGGATCTGATGCTTGTGATGTGCAACGTGCCAGAGCTATGCTGATTGGGTTAGAGGAGAGAGAAGAGAGATTTCTCGTGTACAACAGAGTAAATGTGAGATTGAAAGAAGGGCAACAATGTCATTTTAGAAGAGAAAGTGTTAGTTTTGTTTTTACAATTTTTCAAAGTGCTAGATTCCAATGGAAGTCTTAAGAATGTGATCCCCGAAGCAAATAAGTCAATAAAGTACACGCTTGTAGATAGTTCCTGAACTCATAGTTTTGAAGTCCATTTAAGAAATGGAAAAAGTTCAATTCAGTTGGCAGAACAGAGAAGATAATGCTTTAGAAGGTGTTTGGTCTGTTGTAGACATACAATTTGGCAAACCACAAGTAGGAGGCTAAACCAATGAAGCTGAGACAAGCCAATAGCCAGTAGAAGTAATCCAGATGAGCTTTGTTCAGGTCGTTATCGAACCAGCTCGTTTGACCAGACTGGCTTGTGACTTTATCAATGACAGATATCATGAAGCTGCTTAGGAAGTTTCCGGCCCCATATATGCTTAGGTTTAAGGCCATACCAACGCTCCTAAGCTCACTAGGGACTTGGTCATAGAAGAACTCTTGTAAACCCGCCATTGTGAACACGTCCGCGACTCCATAGACAACGTACTGTGGAACTAACCACCACACGCTCATTGGTATGGTGGGGTCATCTTGAGCGGTTTGTAGCCTTTTGGTCTCGACCAAGGCGGCTACTACCATAGCAAGAATGGATAGAGAGATGCCTGTGCCAATCCTTTGAAGCATTGTGATTCCTGATGGGATTTTAGTGAAGGATCTTGCGATTGGGACGAATAGACAGTCGTAGACTGGGATGAAGACGAGAACGGTTATGTTCATGAAACATTGGAGTGTAGCTGCAGGGACTAAGAGTCCTGGTGAGATTGACCTGTCCATTGTGGCTCCTTGCTTTGTGAAAAAAGTAGGAGATTGTGCATACACAATGGCGTAGACTAAGCAAGTCATCCATATGGGAACAAGCCTAAGCACTGATTTTGCTTCTTCAATTTCGGCCATACCACACGAAATCGCTGCTCTGTCAAGGAATCTGCCATAGCATCCAAGAGGAACTGTAAAAAATTCATAGACTTCTGTCTCAAAACCAATTGGTCTCTAACCAGATTGAATAGCATATATTTCTTCTATAAAAGATCAAGTCATTATCCCTCTTATACTTATCGATGTTGGATTCCTAACAAGAAGGAAGATGGTATAAACACAACCGTGGCCTCAAAGATTCTAAAGAAAAAAAACAGAGCCTCTGAAAATTATGCTACCTGAATTGTTTGGAACTCTGGTGAGGCAGGAGAAGGAGAGTCTCGTTCGGGTTAGCTATATCTAAATCTTGTTGTCTTTTGTTCTTTACTGCCTCCATGAAAACACGACCGATTCTAGCAAAAGGGTTTTTCTTTCCTCGCCTTTCAGTAGTAAAGCGGTAAGAGGTAGTTCCTGAGAGGAAGAGAAGCAGAGCAAGTAGCATGGAAACACCTGGAATACCAAATCCTAAGGACCAGCTTAAGTTCTCTTGGATATAGCTAGAAACCAAACGAGTGGTTAATATGCTAACACAACTTCCAAACATCAACCAGTTAAAGTAAGAACTCTTGGATTTTGCATCTATGAGGTCATTTCCGTCGAATTGATCAGCTCCAAATACCTTGGCACACGGTTTGTATCCGCCAAGTCCTATGGCTATAAGATACAGAGAGCAGAAGAAGAGAGCCACTTGGAGCTGATTCGAATCTTTGGAGTGAGCTGAAAACGACAGCAACCCAAGTCCCTGTTTGTTTCATCAAAACAATTATCTAATAAGACTTCACAACAATAAAGGAAACTTACTGGAAACAGAAACGTTTTGAGAGGAAATAGTGAAAAATACCAATATATAGAGAGAAGATGAGATGATGATAGTACGGAAACGACCTAGAAACGCGTCCGCTACTAACGACCAGAGAAGCGGAAGAAACGACACCGTTCCAATCCAAGCGTTCACATTCGCCGCAGCTGCAGCTGTTGACTCACCCAATGGTCCCGTCAAGTACGTTATCAGGTTCGAAGATATCCCGAAATACGCGAATCGCTCCGCCATTTCTACACCTACAAAAATCGAAAAAAACAATAAGATCAAAGCGGAATTACCAAAACTTGCGGGAGAATTAATGAGGAACTTGATTGCATTTACTTACAGATGATGAGCCTCGCCGATTTCCATCCACCGGAGGAGAATCTGACGGCTGGATTTCCGAGATCATCGGCGGCAATGCCTGTGTTAGCCATTGTGCGTTGAATGATTCAGATTTGTTTTAGCATTTTAAAAGCTTTTTGTATTAAATGATGAAGTTAACTCAAAAAAAAAATGATGAAGTTAACTCGTGCTGGATTATTCTTTCAGATTGAGGAACTGCTTTTGTCTTTTTGTACAAAAAATATATTTAAAAAATAAGAAGCCCGCGTTAGACTGCTTTTGTCTTTTTGTCTTTTTTTAAAAAAAAAAAATTGAGGGTTTTTTGGGCTTTTGTTCTTGATATCAGATGCGAAGATGAACAGCCGGCGTTTTATGCCATATTTTTTTTATATAAATATAGGCTATTTTTAGTTTTTTTGGGCTTTTGTTCTTAGTTTTCAACCCAAAGTTTTATTTTTAGTTTTTATAAAAGGAGGTTCAAAAAAAAAAATTGATGTGACCAGAAGAAACAAACAAACATCAGTTATATAAGAGCATCCTCAACCATGAGCTTGGTAAGAGTATACCATGAGCTTGGTAAGAGTATCATTAGCTTAATTTAATCATATATTTAATCTTAATATTAATTGAGAAGACACTTAAGTGATGGATGATTTTCAGCCAATCAAAAAGATGATGTCAATGCCACTTGTATTAATGTTATGTTTTGATTGGCTAAGGAATATGCTTTTTTATTTTGTTTTAGATTTATTTTATTGTGACCCAGTTTAAAAACATGCGGATCCTTTTGACCCGATTATAAGATCTCGGATCTTATATATTATTTTAAAAATAATTACGAAAATAATAAATTAATAACCAGAAAATAAGATTTTTTTTTCATTTTTAGTCCCTAAAAGTATTTATTTAATCATCACATAGAAAATATTACTACACATTAAATTTAATATTTACGAAAATAATTTAATTTTGTTATTACTTTTGTATCCCGTTTTCGTGTTTGGGTGGGGAAAATGGGATTTTAAATTTTTTTGACAGAAAAGTGGGATTTTACGTTTTTTGCAGAAAAACATGATTTTACGTTTCTTTGCGGTAAAACGAGATTTTACGTTTTTGGGATAAAACGAGATTTTACGTTTTTGGCAGAAAAACAAGATTTGACATTTTCGATGGAAAACGGAATTTTACATTTTTTGCAGGAAAACGAGATTTTCGTTTATTACGAAAAACAGGATTTTACGTTTTTGGCAGGAGAACGAGATTTTACGTTAAAAATGGGATTTTACGCTTTTGCGGGTAAAAATGATTTTACGTTTTTGCTAGGAAAACAGGAATTGGCATTTGCGGGAAAACATGAATTTACGTTTTTACGGGAAAACATGATTTTACCTTTTTGGCGTGAAAACGAGATTAAACGTTTTTGACGGGAAATCGGGATTTGACGTTTTTGACGGGAAAACGAGATTTTGATTTTTTTACAGGAAAACGGAATTTTACGTTTTGGACTTGAAAACGAGATTTTACATTTTTGACAAGAAAACATGATTTTACGTTTTTGGCGGAAAATATGATTTTGCATTTTAGGCGGGAAAACATGATTTTACGTTTTAGGCGGGAAAATAGGATTTTACGTTTTTGGTCGAGAAAACGGGATTTTACGTGTTTGACGGAAAAACAGGATTTTCTGTATTTGACAGAAAATCAGGATTTTACATTTTTCGCCGGAAAACGAGATTTTACGTTTTTGACGGAAAAACAGGATTTTACATTTTTGACAGAAAATAGGATTTTACGTTTTTGGCTGGAAAATCAGATTTTACGTTTTTGACGGAAACACGGGATTTGACCTTTTTGACGGAAAGACGGGATTTTCCGTTTTTGCAGGAAAACTTGATTTTACGTTTTTGACAGGAAAATCTTGTTTATACGTTTTTGACGGGAAAACGGGATTATACGTTTTTGCGGAAAATGAGATTTTACGTTTTTGGCAAGAAAAGGGGTTAAACGTTTTTAACGGGAAAACGGGATTTTGCGTTTATTGGGGGAAAATGGGTTTTGACGTATCTGATGGGAAAACGGGATTTAACATTTTTTGCGGAAAAACATGATTTTCATTTTTGGCTGGAAAACGGGATTTTACGTTTTTGACGGGAAAAACGGGTTTTGACGTTTTTGGCGGGAAAAACTAAATTTTACGTTTTGGCGGAAAAACGTGATTTTACGTTTTTTGGCAGGAAAACGGGATTTTATGTTTTTTGGGGAAAAAATGGATTTTACGTGTTTTACGGAAAAACATGATTTTATGTTTTTGACGGAAAAACAGGATTTTACATTTTTGAAGGAAAACGTGATTTTACGTTTTTGGCAAAAAAAATGGGATTTTACGTTTTTCTCGGAAAAACAGGATTTTTCGTTTTTGGCGGGAAAACTCAATTTTATTTTGTTGACTAGAAAACTGGATTTTATGTTTTTGACGGGAAAACAAGATTTTATGTTTTGGCAAGAAAACAGGATTTTACGATTTTGGCGGGAAAACATTATTTACGTTTTTTTGCGGAAAAACAGGATTTTACATATTTGATGGGAAAACGGGATTTTTACGTTTTTGACGGAAAAACGGGATTTTACATTTTTGACGGAAAAGCGGAATGTTAGGTTTTTGGCGGAAACATGATTTAACGTTTTTCCCGGGAAAATGGGATTTTATGTTTTGTCGGGAAAACTGAATTTTACGTTTTTGACAGGAAAACAGGATTTTACGTGTTTGAGGGAAAAACGGGATTTGACGTTTTTGCGGGAAATTGGGATTTACCCTTTTGGCGGGAAAACAGAATTTGACGTTTTTGAAAGGAAAAACAGGATTTTTAGTTTTTTTTTTTGCGGGAAAACGAGATTTTGCGTTTTTGGTGGGAAAACGGGTATTTTACATTTTTTGCGGGAAAACATGATTTAATGTTTTTTTCGGAAAAACGGGATTTTACGTTTTCTAGGGAAATATGATTTTACGTCATTTGGAAAATGCAGATAAGTTAAACAACCTATAAAATTCAATTAATGCCCGCACATTGTGTGGGGTCAATAAAAAAATTGGAGATAAAATTACCAAGTGTTTGACCATAAAGTCATTTTTTGCTCTCATTTAGTGAAATTTTGGGTTTAGAGTGTTTAAAACGCTATAATAGAGTATCCAAACCCAGCATACACTCTTTAATAGCAGTTATGGAAATCGTGATATTCTAATGTCCTATCAATACCTTTTTTTTTTGTAGTGAATGCCTCATTGTTTTCACCAACTTTGATTGGAACAAAAAAAACTGGCGAATAAACATATCCTTTGGGTTGTTTTTTCCATTTTAATATTTTTAAAAAGCATACAATTATTTTTTATCTAAAATAAAAACAAACTATATAAAATATGAAATGTTATTTATTGCAAACACCAACAAACAATATAAAAATACAAATACACATCAATTTTTTTATATTTTAATTAACAAACAAATTATGTACGTTTTCAATAATTTAAAAATATTACACTATTTTGATGTATTAATACTCACAACTATTATGTAGGGTACACCTAAAACCAAGTTAAATTATTTTTTATCTCATACGATTTCAAATCAAAACCTCACAAAAACATTTATAAATATCTCACCCCGCACAAGGTGCGGGTACTCACCTAGTATTAATTAATTAGTTGAGATTAGATTAGAAACTGTTAATATTTCTGTGTCCAATGGTGAGACTTATATGGGGTTCTAAGAAATTAAAAAAAAAATTTATTTTGGAAAAAAAATTAGTTTGAAAAAAACAGAACAAAATTTATAGAGAATCAAATCCACATCAACAAGAGACAATAATAAGTGGACAGAATCAGCAAAAGCTAATCACTTTAATTTTAGCTCAATTTCAATTAACAGATCAAACGTACATTTAGTGTGTGTTTATTGTTTTTCCCCAATCATAAGGAAAAAACCAATCCAATAATCAGCTATATAAATGCCGACAAGTGCGTAAATGGATTGTGGATCCTCGCCACACAGAGAATGAAGAAGAAAGTAAAAGAAAGAGAATCTTAAAAGAAAGAAGAAAATAAATCCTAGATCTGAATCGCTTCAGAGAAAGATTCAGAGAGAGAGAAGGGAGAATTGCATCAGAGAGAGAGAAGGGAGAGTGGAGAAACCAAAAATTGAGAAATGAAATGAAAAAAAAACGCTACAGAACACGGTCCACTAGAGACCCGCCGCGTGTCCGGTTGATACGTATCAACCGGCTCCTCCCATTGATACGTATCACATGATTTTCCCTTTTTTTTTTTTTTTCATTTAAAAAAAAATGTTTGATACCCACTTAATATGTGCATTGGGCTTGGTCTAAGGAATATAAGATTTAGAGTATTAGCTAGTGTGCTGGATCGCTTGGTCTAAGCTAACAAAATCGAAAAGAGATGGGGATTGAGTTTTCGTGAAATCCAAAACTTTAATGATGTCCTCTTAGCAAAATTAAGTTGGCGCATCCTCAACCGACCATCGTGTCTGCTAGATCGAGTTCTCCTTGGAAAGTACTGTAAAGATAAACCTCTGCTCACGACATCAGCCTTTGCTGCTTCATCACATGGTTGGCGTGGAATCTTAGCTGGCCGAGATCTCTTGTCAAAACAATTAGAGAAAGTTATTGGGAACGATAAAGACACGACTATTTGGAATGATCCTTGGATCTCTCTAACTTCCCCATGCACTCCCCTCGGACTCCCAACTTTGCTCTCTAAGGATCTGAAAGTTTCAGACCTCATCTCTGAAAAAACACAAGAATGGAATAGAGCAAAAATCGAGGAAATTCTCCCAATGTATGCCTCCGATATTCTCTGTCTTAGACCAAGGAAAGAAGGAGCAGATGATAGATATGCTTGGCTGCCTGCTAAAACAGAAGAATAATCCTCGAAATCTGGATATCACATCTCTTTGACAGAGAATACTCAACCAGACGCACAAGGTATTGTTAATCTCAATTGGCACTCTGAGATTTGGCTGGGAAATTTCTCCCCAAAGATGAAGCTCTTCCTCTGAAAAATTGTCCAAAAGGCACTTCCCGTAGGAGAAAACCTTATCAACCGTGGTTTGTTAGCTAATTCTTGTTGCATTCACTGCGGTGAGCTCAAAACAACTGAGCATTTGTTCTTCCATTGCTCTTTCTCGCAACAAGTCTGGGCTTTGATTTCAACAAAAGCAATATTCGACTCTTCCACCTTGACTGATTTTGTTGCAGCTCTTTCGATATCGAAACACATGGTGTGCCTGCCTCCAACCGGTGTTGGACCAGGCCCTTTATTCCCTTGGCTGTGATGGGCTATTTGGACCGCAAGAAATCATCGTATTTTCGAAAACATAGTTTTTGATGCAGAGGAAACTGTTTCAAAAATAATAATGGAAGCAAGAGAATGGCAATTAGCTCAGATTCTGGAAATCTCATCAAACCATGTTACCTATGGAAGACCTCATCGCCAACAACTTTCAGGATTGATCACTTGCCACACTGACGCAGCGTGGAGAAACGACACGAAAACATCAGGTTCATGATGGGTTTTCTTTGATCACGACAATTCCGAGTTGAGTTTTGGACAATCTTTAGAACCGTTTGTAAGCTCTCCCTTGATGGCTGAAGCTCTAGCGATCTGTTCAGCTTTAAACCATGCCCTGGAGATGGGCCAGGCCCGGCTCAGGCCCATGGTAACATGGGCATTTGCCATGGGTCCAATTTTTTTTTATGAAAAAGGGCCCAAATTTTTTTTTCGCCTAAGGTTCATATATAAGTTGAGACGGGCCTGAGATGGGCCTCGTCAATCTCTGCATCAAGTCAGACGCTCAGGACCTCTTCCGAACCATCTCATCGCAGGAACCAATCAAGGAAATCTACGGACTCCTTTTCGATATAAAAATTCTTGCATTCTTTTTTTTTTTATCTATCTCCTTTGTCTTAATTCCTCGTTCTTCGAATGGGAGGACTGATACTCTTGCAAAGAGCTCCCTCCGTAGTGTCTCCTCCATTCCATCAGACTTGTAACACTCTACTATCTTAATGAATTAGTTGTTCAAAAAAAAGAAAACAAAATAAAAGAAAGAGTATTGGCTAGTGAGGACTGAGGCGGGAACGGAGGAGATAATGGAAGTTGGAAATTCTGTCAATAAGAGGGGGATATCGAATTGCTCCCATCACAGAATCGTAATGCTGTAAAAAAAATTATTATTATTTTTTAATTTTTTTTTCTTGTTTAAATTAATAAAATTGGTTTGTAATTTTAAAGGTAAAACAGGATTTTCCAAATAACTTATTTGATACACACATTATGATGTATAAAACTTACCAGATTTGTTACTTTGAATATTAAATTGAAAGTTCTGAATAGTATGTGTACTTTTCGGAGAGTTTAGATAGTTTGTGAATTTTTTTTTAGATATTTGTATCATATGTCACTTTTAAAAAGTTAATTTACAAAATTAGCATTTTTTTTTCTTCTATGTCAAATAACGATTTTGCCCATACTTCTAATTGGTACGTGTATTATAGAATGTTGATTCGCGCAGTACTCTACAGGGGTATGACTGAAAAATCAACGTGTATACATTACAATAAGTGTTAGTTTCCAAATTAAGTTTTAAAAGTGTTACAAACTTTATAAAAATTTTAAAAAGTGATTAATGAGCCAAGAATCCCATTTTTAAGCAAATTTTATATACTTCGATGAATTATTAAACTCATTAAATGTCTTTAACATTGATGAATTAATAAAATTTTTGAATGAAACATGTAGATTAGGGTTAGCTAAACCTTATTATTAAACCATAAACTCCAATTATATTCTAAATTCGTCAAAAATCCGTCGGAAATCAAATTTCTGACGGGCTTTGATTTTTTTGATAACGCGGAAAGTTTAACCGCTTAAATGAAAAAAAAAATCAAAAACCTACATATTTTCGACGGATGCGTCCGTCGGAAATTGATTGATTTAATTAAACGAACCGACTTATTCTTCTTCATTTTTTCTTCTCTCTTTCTCTCTCCAATTCCTCTCTCCGGCGATTCCAACCTCCGGCGATACCTCTCTCCGTCTTTCTCTCCATATCTCCTTGATTCTTCTCCAAATCTTCCTTCATCATTACATGGATAACATGTAAGTTTCGTAATATATAAAATTATAAAAATAACATTTTGTTATCGTGTATTTGATATTTTTTTACAAAGAATATAATGAAAAAAATTATAGATATAAACTTTAAATTTGAATTATTACATTGAAACATTAATTTTTTAGTATGTCAGAACAATTAAGTTTTATAAGATAATATTTTTTAAAAAATATTGATTTTATCAATTAGATTCAGTTTTAAGTTATCTAAAATTAAAAATTTCTTTTTGGAATTTATTTTTAGAATTTTCTTATTCATTTAAAAAGATTGTTTATCAGGTTTATGGGTAATATTGATCAATTTCAATTTTTTTTAATTGTAAATTATAAAACGTAATTTATGAATAATTGAACGGAGTCTTAATTTAGAATCGAATTATATGTGTCATAATTATGCAGTTATAAATATTAAATTTTAAATATTTTATTTTTTTAATTCAGTTTAAAAGACAATATGTTGCATAACACACTAGATTAGTCACAAACAAAAAGAATCGAATCAACGTAAGAAAAATATATAAATTTTACTTGTAGGCTCATAACTTAATGCGTTTTTGAAGAATCAAGAAAACAACAACTTTAATTGAGAATATTTTAAGTTTAATTTTTCACACTTTATTCTTTAATATTTTGTAATACTAGTTGACTAATTTTGTTGATTAGGAAACTAATTAGTAATTCCATTTTTGTCTTTTTTGACAAGAACTACTAATTAGTAATTCTTCTTGGAAGTAATGTAAGGTTTACAAGAATCACGTTATTGATTGTTTGTTCATCAGATGATCCACAGCATCTTGTTTCTAAAACACTATTAGACTAAGATTTAACCCGCGCTAAATATAGCGCGGAGTAAATTTGTTTTTAAAAAATTGTTTTAAAATTTAAGAAAATTGCTTTTATCTGAATTTTACAATATAGCTAACTAATAATTATAGATAAATATGTCAATTTGTAATAATTTCTCTATTTAACCCGTTTTACAGTGAACTAAAATATTATTCTGGCTAATCCGCAAAAACTTATAATCTTGAAAACATAAACTCTAATATGCACCGTTAAATGACTCTAGTTTTTGTGGTTAGTCTACAAACTCTTTAAAAAAATAGTTTTCTTGTGTCTAACTTTTTATAAAATTAGTAAAATATTTTTCAACTTTTGTTTTGATATATATATATTCAGATAAAATATAATAAATTATAGTGAAAAATATGGTAAAATTTTGAATAGATTTTTTTATTTGAATATATATGAATTGATTATTATTTTAAAATATATAATATTAAAAATAATTAAGAAATTAAATAATAAATAACTTTTTAATGAAAAATATATACTTTCCATATTCTAGTCAATAATTTAAAAGATTATTATATCCTTTCTTATTTCAATTATTATTTGTTATTTGTAATGTCATTTCATGTAATAATTTAGAAAACAAAATTCATTTTTAAAAATATCTTCTTAAATAATATTATAGAGATTGATATCACTATTTTTCATATACCCTGAATCCCTAGCAATGAATGAAACTTGTGGCCCTTCCTTCCGCTATTAGACCATCAGCATCCGAGACTTATGTCTTCCGGAAGACACAAGTCTTTCCAAAAAGTTGATGACGTGTCGCGACGTGATTCGTTGCGATAAAAAAAAATTAATTAAAAAAAAAAAAAAAAAAAAAAGCGGAAGACGCGTTTTGTGTCTATGCAATGTGGATGGTCTTAGAGCTCTCGCAATGATTTTCATCAGTACCCGAGTCTTCCGAAAGTCCCTTTATGTTTCGACGAACGACTTGGTGTGCCTTCGAAACTCTAAGAACCAAGAATGCATGTCAAACTTATTCTTAACAAAAATATCATATATACTACGAGATGCCGAATATAAGTGTGTCCGTGTAGCGAAGCAATTGATCTGCTAATGTAGACTTGACGCTCGTTGTCAAAAACCAAACACTCGAGTCCACCTCCTCAGATTGATCCGATATTCAAACAAGAGCTGATTCTATCTAAGAAAACATTAATACTCTTTTATTTCTCATAATACAGTAAATCCGAAAATCGAGAGTCCAACCCCTATATGACTCTCAATATACACTATAATTTTTTTTGGGGTTAAAATCTACACTATATAAGTTAATTTAACCCTTATTATTGACAACTGAATTTAAATATGTTTTATTTAGAAAACTAAGCGCTTTTATGTATGTGTACATATACTCCGTTATATTATAGATAAGAACCACATAGCCATTAATGGATATGAACTAGGCCTGGGCATATTATCCGGATCCGAAAATCCATACCCGAAAAACCGAAAAAATTCGGGTTCGGATCGGATTCGGATCTATGCAAATAACCGATTGGATTTTTATTTTGGGTATCTTCGGGTTCGGGTTCGGTTCGGTTAATAACCGAAACCCGAAGTATGATCCGAAAAAACCGAAGCCTTTTAATCCCTTACATCCGACATGTCTCTTGAGTTTCCCAGAATAATATTCTTCGATTTTGCCTCTTTCTAAACGACGACAAAGGCCTAAACCCTAATATCAATCTGGAATCACTTCAAAAAAATTGCCCTCCGACTTCTGAGACATCGAGAATTCGATCTCAGGTACCATCTCTTCTTCTTCTAATCTTCTTCCTCTAATTAGATTTCATTGTTCTTCCGTCTTCGTATCGACTTTATTGTTCTTCTTCTTCCTCTAATTCGAAACCAACTGATTTTTGGATGCTATGTTTGGTTTTGACTTCACTGTTCTTCTTCTTCCTCTACTTCGACTGCATTGTTCTTAGTTTTGACTTCGTTGTTCTTCTTCTTCCTCTAATTCGATTAGAATTGATTGTTGGATGCTTTGTTTGGTTTTTACTTCATTGTTCATCGTGTTCCTCTAATTCGACTTTGTTCTTCGTTTTGTTTTCCAGCTCTCACACTCCTAGACTCTCTGTTCTTTGTTACTCTTAGACTCTTACAAATTGTTAGCTTCTCATGTAGCGTCTTCCCATGTAGTGTCTTTCTTCAATTTATTAGCTTCTGTTCTTAGTGTCTTTATTCATGCCTATAGCTGATTCACCTCAATCTTTGTGTTCAGTGGATGTTATGATCCTGTGGCAAATAAGGTTTAAGAAAATGAAATTAATCATGATCGTCTTAGACATCTATTGGCAACAAAATGATTCAATACCGAGTTGACTTTTTTGAGATTGGATCCGAATGAAATTGAGCATAATGAGATCATCACCAATGCTTATAATCTATAGTTTCTTGCTTGATGTATCTTTAGTGCTCGTTAAGCTTACTTACATCTGCTTCTTTCATTAGTAAGCTTACAAATGAATCTCTCATTTGTGGTCATAAATCTTTCTGCTGTCTACTTGGATTAAATATGATTTAATAAATCTTTCTGCTGCCTCATTACATCCACAATTTAATTAAATAGGATTTCTATTGTGTTTGGTCTTTTTTAGTGATCGGCTCTTAACTAGACTTGAAACATAAGGATAAATGTATATGGACGACAAATAATGAGAAAGAAACCTCACTTCTGAACCCTACCGAAAAGAAAATAAAGAACTCTCTTGAAAAATGCTGCATTACTGAGTTGTTTACCAAAGATAGTATTGAGTGGCATAGTCCAAGCTGGATACCTCTTGGTTTGGAATTATGACTCATTGGTTTCAAGATGGAAATATGATTTTTAATTATAATGATTTTTTATAAGCAGGAGTGGGAACCTCTATCAGTTCATCAAAGACATGCTGCATCAATCGTTGAACCTCTATCATTTTTCTTCGCTTTGGGTTCCCTCTGGAATTACATGTTGGTTTTGTTTAAGTTCTTACTTTACTTCTATTATTATGATTCTCTCCACCTTTGTTTTTTTGGTATTGCACACAATTTATTTGCCGTGTTACTTTCTCATCTCATTTACTTTGTAGACTGTTGCTCAGCTAGTTGGTTTACATCTACACGTTTTCATTTACATCTACCGAATAAACTCTATTTCAATGCAAGTGCAGGTTTTCATATACACAATGGATTCGGATTTTTCGGTTTTTAGTTCGGTTTTTCGGTTTTTTTACAGGTTCGGTTTTTTTCGGTTACAGTATAATCCGAAAAATCCGAATTTTTTTCGGTTTTACCTCGGATCTTGATTTCCATATCCGAACCGATCCGAATCCGATTAAAACCGATCCGATCCGATCCGAAGAATACAAAATATCCGAATGGATCTTTAAATCCAACATCCGATTATCCGAACATCCGAAAGATCCGATCGGATCGGATCCGGATATCCGAATGCCCAGGGCTATATGAACCATGTGAAAACCATTAATTATTTTATTGTCATTTTCATTTCTTGTGGGTGTGGGCGGCTCAAAGTTTTATATGGAACATGTCAAAACTATTACATTTATCGTCATTTTTTTTTGTAGGCTATCGTCATTATCTCTTTTTGATTTGAAGTTTTATTTACCTCAATATACAATTAAGTACACAATTTTGAATTTTTGTAACCTTTTTCTAATCAAACAATTTCAAAACTCTTTTATTTAAGATTTAGTCACGCAAGAAAACAAATATATAATTTATTTTGCCTACATATATCTAATTTTGAAAATTATAATTATTTATTTCAAAACTTAGTAGGACAAAAAGAAGAAGATATATTTCTTTGTATCACTGAGCCGCGGTTCGTCGCACCCTTGCCCACCCATATATCATGTTTTCAACAGATTACAATTGTCTTGAAATCATTACAAGGTTTGATACAATAATTAAAGCTTATTTGCATAGCCAGAATCATACCTAACACGTATGAATTTGAGCCTCTGACGAAGATTCATGATGTCACAGATATTTTGGTGAAGGATACATAGAGTAGAGTTGTCATCTTACATATTTTAGTTGTCTTTTCATAACCTAACCTATGTCGTTAGTTTTTTTTGATTATATACACAAATAACAAGCTTATATGTTTTTAACAACAGGATACATCCGAAAGATTGGTAGATTCTTTTTTTTTTTTGGTATAACACTCGTTCTCGGATACATGCACACTTATTGGCAATAATTCCTTCCCTATTTTGCTGATATTTCTACAGTCTCCAGAATCAGACATGTTACGTCAAATTTAGAAATTATTTTATGTAAACACCACATGTAACATTATTATTATTAAAAATATATATATATATATACACATATACAGATAGTTCGTGAACACACATTTAAGAAAGAAAAAAATTGAAAGCACACACATTAATACACAATTTAAACGTGTCTGATTTTGTTAGAGTTTCAGTCGAGTTTCTTTCTTTAGTTTTAACAGAAGAAAAGTATCACAAATTTAAATCAGATCAAGCATCGACATCACGTCATTAACAGAGGTTGTAACGAGGTCGTTTTCATTCGGGGAAGATTCGATTATGTTGGTCCAAGTCAGGGATCGAGTCTCTCCGGATATTGTAAATAGGATGTATCACTCATGTTTCAGAGATTAGTCTGGACCCGTTAAGGATCTGAGATTACTTTTGAATCTAATCAAAAAAAAAAAAAAAAGACATCACTTCATTGAGTAGTGGTCTTTGAACCTGGAGGTCAAAAGTTTATATTGCGCTTGGAAATTGACTATATTACATGTTTTAATTCTTGGTCAGATGGAATGTACGGATGGAGGCATATAATATTTTTTGTCATATGAATTATTATCTATTACAAATTATAAAATTAATTATATAGACTGCGATAATGATTAAAAGATGTCCATCGTGTCAAAGTTGTTTATCACGAAAATGGTGCATGTAGAACCAAGGGCGAATCCAGAAGAATTTTTAACCGGGTGCACTAATTAAATTAATAAATTTTAAATAAAAATTTTAAAAAATAATATCATATTAATTAGAAATTTTAACAAAAACAAATTTGGTTAACATAAGTAGACATTAAAGTTTAAGTTATTTTTGTTTTCTTCAATGGGTTAATTAGTTGTTTTTATCTTGTTAAATACTCCCTCCGTATCAGAAAGGTTGATGTTCTGGGTTTTTATTTTTGTATCAGAAAGGTTGATGTTCTGCATTATAATTAATGCACTTCTGTTTACAAGGTCACTTGGTTAATTAATTAAATTTCTTTTTACAAGACTAATTAATTGCAACATTTAAGGAGACGAAGTGAAAAGTCCAAGTTTGATTTGTTTTAAACAAAATTTCGATGGTTTTGTGTAGGGACCAAAAAATGAGTTTTTAAGGCTACATTAATTATAAAAAAGAAAATGGTGTTAATACTAATATTGGAAACCAAATCGTGCATTAAACTAGTCAAACAAAAAAGGAGAAAAATGATTAGTTAAGGTTATTTCTTAATATATGTGAAAAATTCAGAACATCAACCTTTCTGATACAGAGGAAGTAGATGTTATTTGTTTTGTTTTGTTCTTTTGGAATTTATCTAATTTTTAATGGGTGCACATAATAAATTAGTTAAAAAATACATGAGATTTTGAAAATATTATGGATGCATGTGCACCCCTCTTTTACCATATAGCTTCGCCACTGCTGTCATGGATCATTGTAGGCAGTAGAATTATCCGTTGTAGAATAGACCTATAATCTTATAATCAAAACAAAAATTAATTTTTTTAATGCAAGAAAATTATGGTAATTTTTCAAGATTCATTTGAGATAAGAGGACCATATTTCGAGTCTTCCTACTACAAAATTTGTTTGTACGAGTGCTAGTGGTATCCTTATTGGATTGGTAGTTTGGCACACTAAAAACTCGTTCTCTGCCTCGGATATGTGCACACTTATTGGCAAAAAATCGTTACCTATTTTGCTGGTAATTCTATCGTCTCCACCAGGATGATACATGCATGTTACATCAATTTTAGAAAGTAGGTATCATTATTATAAGGAAACAAAAAAAAACTACACAATACACATAAATAATTCATGAACACACACATTAATACACATTTAATCGTGTCTTATTTTGTTGGGGTTTCAGTCGTCCTTCTTCCTTTAATTTTAGCAGAAAAATAGCTCACCAATTAACTGTTTTTGTTTTTTTTCGGATTAATTATTTGTCTTGAAAATGAGAAAAAAGTGAACCATGTTATTCCAACGTAAAATAATGATCTGACATAAAATTATGACTAAATGTTCAACCAAAAAAAAAAAAAAAAAATTATGACTACGATGTAGAATCGCAATTCCATGATTACAGAGAGAAAAATCGAAATTCTTTGATTTTCGTAGTAAAATCGTGATTTTCTTAGACACAAATTAGCAATTATTCAACAAAAATTGGAGAGTCTACTATATAATCGTACACTTATGAAGTATTGAAGATTTGGGACCTTAAGGACACAAATTTGTTCAAAAGAGTCTTAATATATTGATGACTTTAGATCTAGTCCCATATTTGTTGACTTAATCTAAAAATATGAAAAACATGTCAAAAATGAAAAAGAGAAAAGTAAAAGAAAATGATGAGACTAAGAGTAACTCACGATCAAAGAACTATTCAACTTTTTCCAACAAAAAAAAAATACATTTTTATAAAGCTTAATTGATATTTTTAAACACAACAATATTGATAGCTAAGGCCAAGGCTCGTGTATATAAACTAACCATGCACTTTGTGGAATCATTCATATAAACAGCCAAAAAGAAGATATATATGGCAATGGAGAAGCAAGTGACTGCTGTAGAGGTGCCGGTCAGCCCGTTTTCACGGCTGTTCAGCTTGCCAGGTCTCGATTGCTTCAACATCGTAACCATCGGATTCAAAAATGAAGCCAATCCATCAGCTTTCATCGAAGGTTTGAAGAACACATTGATCAACCATCCACGCTTCTCTAGCATATTAGTAAGTAACACACAGACACACGTTCGTATATATGAGAATATGTATAAATATTCTTGCAACGATATTTGTGTGCGACTTTGAAACGGTTTGTTTATGTAATACTTTGTAGGAGACAGGTCTTGGTGAACACAAAGCGAAATGGATCCCTACAAAAGTAAAAGTTGAAGATCATGTCGTTGTTCCGGATATAGATCCCACCATTGAAAATCCTGATCAATTTCTAGAGGATTATACATCAAATATGGTTTTATCACCAATAGATATGTCTAAACCGTTATGGGAGATACATATATTGAAAATGAAAACATCAGATGCAGAATCTCTCGTCGTGGCGAGATTTCATCATTCTTTGGGTGATGGGATGTCTCTTATGTCTCTTTTACTCGCTTGTAGTCGAAAAACAAGTGACCCAGAGGCATTACCCACTTTGGTTGCTCCAAAGAAAAGCAAAGTAACCAATGTTTGTTGGTCGTTGGCTGCTCGCTTTTGGTTCATATTAAGACTAATGTTCCACACTTTTGTTGAAGTTGTCAAGTTTTTGCTCATTTTATGTTCCGTCCGTGACGCTGGGACTCCTCTTATGGAAAAACCAAGTGCTAATCTTAGCCCTAATAAGTTTATTCATAGACTCATCAGTTTGGATGATGTGAAAGTCGTGAAGAACGCAATGAATATGGTATGTTGTATTTCCTTTTTCTTTCTTTCTTGTTGATCAATAATTAATTGACCAAACATAATGAGCTTCGTTTGTTTTTTCTTGTCCTCTCTTAATTAGACTGTGAACGACGTTGTCCTTGGGATGGTGCAAGCTGGTCTTTCACGATATTTGAGTCAAAAAAATGGTAGATCTTGTAGTATTATTTATTGTTATCGTGAAATTACATTTGTAAACGTTTCTAACATTTTTGTTATCTTTGGCTTTTGTAAACAGATTCTGAAACAAATCCGAAGTTAAGAAAATCTCTAGAAAATATATGTCTTCGTGGTGTTATTTTTTTTAACCTAAGATCAAATAAAAAAATCGAGGTGCAAATAAACATATACCCCAAACGGTCTTTAATTGTTTTCTATATATATAAAAAAAAAACAATTGGAATCTCAACGCCCTAATTAATTTGTTTTGTCGTATATAATATATATAGGATCTTGCTAAAATGATGGCGAAACGTTCAACGTCCAGATGGGGAAACTCAATTGGTTACGTTATGATTCCGCTATGGATGAGATCTGAAAATGATATATTTGAGTACATCCGACGAGCCAAAACTATTATGGACCGGAAAAAACTTTCCCTCGAACCTTTATTTTCCTATGTGTTGCTCAAATTGACCGTGGAAGTTTTCGGATTCAAGGTGAGATAGTTAATCACTCTTAATTTGATAATTTTATATATGTGAATGATGAATTCTAATGGATTCATTTGGCCGTATGGGTGTGGAAAACAGGCACTAAGAACTCTTGCAATGAGAATTTTCGGTCGCTCAACAATCATATTGTCAAATGTTGCCGGTCCATCCGAAGAAATAAGCCTTTTCGACCATCACATATCTTATGTTGCCGCAAGTATATCTGGTTTTCCACAGGTATGTTACCCGATATCTTCCTTGAAACCATTATCAAAAGTCATATTAACTTAATTTCCTTTGCAATAGATGTTTTTGCTTAATTTGCCCATATATCCACGTTTTTTAATTGTCTTACCATAATATATATATATATATATCTTATTATATAAATCAGAATGTTTCAAAATTGCTAACTCGAATGATCGTGACATATGTCAAGTTAATCGATCAGATTTTAACATGTGTTAAAAACAGTTCCTATAAAAAAATTTACAAAATTTATATAATTGATTCATAATTCTAAAAGTTATTCATAATCCTAAACAAAAAGAAAAAATATAAAATGTAAACTGATCATAAAAGTTAAAGTTAATAAAAAGAGGAAAATCCAAAATTTAACATAAAAATTTGGAAAGATTAATAATCGATCCATAATCCTAAATGGTAAAATTACTTAACAAAAAAAAACATAAAACATAAAAATTTGGAAAGATTAATAATCTATCCATAATCCTAAATGGTAAAGTTACTTAACAAAAAAAAATATATATAGAAAAAAAGAAAACATAAAAATTTGGAAAAATTAATAATCGATTCATAATTTTAAAAACTAAAGTTTCTTAAAAAGAAAGAAAAAATAACAAAATCTACATTTATCATAAAAGGTAAAGTTAATAAAAATGAAAAAAACTTAGTTTTTAGGATTACATTATGTGGTTCCGGGCCTGGGAGATTACGGGTTTCTGCCCAGAACCTCCTGGTAATCCAAAAAAAAAAAACCCCAAGAAAATGGGGACCCCGTACAAATGTTTCCTAATTCGGATGTTTAATTATGTTTTCTGCTAAGTTCTAATTAGATTTAAACGAATAAACAACCCTTAGTCGACGAAACTAACAATATGTTGTTTGTTGGACAAGGCACTCATTGTCCACATAACAAGCTATGTAAACAAAGCTATCATCAATCTTGGAGTTGATCTCGACGTAATTCCAGACCCTCATCACCTTTGCGATCTCATAGTCGAAGCTCTTCACATGATGAAATCCAAAGCCGAAGAAATAAGCTCTGCTGATTCAAAAGTTTAAACGAAATGTTTGATGTAGAGATCGAAAAGAATCTACTCATGCGAAACTCTTACAAGTTATTCCATTTCCTATGGTATTTGTGTTATCAATGTATAACTACTTTTAAAAAATGTTGTTTTCAATCACTATTTTAAACGATATATGTATGATGTATAGATAGATGGAAAAGAACCTACTCATGCAAAACTCTTGTAAGTAATTCCATTTCCTGTGATATTTGTGTTATCTATGTATAATAAATTTCAATAAAATGTTGTTTTCAATAACTATTTTACATAAGGATTCATAAAATATTGGATCCCCACCTAATTTTTGATCAATGGATCGGAGAGTAACAATATCACCATTTTTGTTCAATAAGATACTAATAATATAATTATATTATTTCATTTAAAGTTTTGGGAACTTCGTTCAAGAAAAGCAAAACGTATAGTGGTGTTTTTCAATTTTCATTTTACATAAATAGGCATTTTCATTTTCAGATGGACAATATTTAATAAGTAATCGTCAAAAAATAGGAATTCATTTATTCCTCATCAAATGATTGGCATCGATCCTTTGTATCCGGATCCATTTAATAAGTAACTAGTGATGTTAATACGAGCGGTCCGAATCCGTTTAAGCCCAGCCTGTTTAAGCTTTGTCCTTTTAAGTCATGTTCATTTAAACTTGTTTATATATATATGTATTTGTTTAGGTCCGTTTAACTTCAAGTCCGCAAAATAAATGGATATCCGTTTAGGTTCATATAGTCTTTTTGTTTTTAACATTTTATATTTTATATTAGTTATTGTAATAATATGTATATGTATGTTATAAAATTAAATTACATATTACGTTTTCAATTATGACAGTAATGAATCATAACTTATGATATTTTCTTTTTAATTTGTGGGATTGCTGAAAATATACATATTATTACAATAACTAAAATATAATATAAAATGTTATATAAAAAAAATTATACGAGCTTAAATTGGTATAACGGTACCCGTTTATTTCGTTGGCATGCCCATTTAATAAACTGGCCTAAATGGGTATATCCATTTATGCATACACATTGATAAATGGATAACGGGCCAAAAAATTTATATTGGGCTTGTTTAGGCCTGCGGGCTTCAAGCCCATATTAACATCACTAATAGGAACTACCCGTAATAACAACAACTTCCAAAATCGTTTTTTTGTATTATTCATTGTTAATAATGGTACAACGAATGGAATTCTGGGATTACTTTTTCTTTATGGATCCTAAAATGAAAATAAAAGATTGGGGTTTATTATTTTAATATTAAATATTTTGATTTATAAAAAGTCAAAGATTTTATTTTATATCTATTCTTTTTTTATTTGATTTGAAAGAAATGTTTGATGTCGATCGAAAAATTGCTCATCCAAAATTTTTATTTCTTTTGTTTCAGAAAAATTGTCATTTTGACATATTTCACACATATTAATAAACTTTAAAATAATATACTCTTATTTAATATACCCATAATTAATTCAAAATGACTTAAATACAAAAATTATTAGCTTTGGATAATGAGTAAATTTGAAATTAGTTTTAAAAATCACATTAAAAATGTTATAGGATAGTTCTTTTTTTTATAACATTAATAATTAACTCTAAAATTATATTTTTTCGAAAACGAATGGAGTATATGTTATTCCATTTACTATGATATTTGTGTTATCTTTGTATAAATTGAAGTTGCAGTAGTTCATGTCATAAGCACAAATTATAAAGTTACATGATGTGTCACATGAGTCTACAAGCTAAAGGAATGCTAACATGGAGAGAAAAGCTAGCGTAAAGACTTGTAGTTGAGCTGGAATAGTTAGTCCTAGATGGAATCGAAAACTACAATCACCGACCTAAAGATATCAAAGGAAAAATAAAAAAAGTCTTTAGAAATAAGAAAATTGGTATTTTCCTAATTTGTGTTGAATTAGGAAAAGGGTTTGGATCTGTCATTATAAATATAGGTCTGTTTACTTTCTTAAGAACTTATGCATTGTAGTGCTAAGAGTTTCTAAAGAAAAAAAGGTTTTAGGGTTTCTTGTGAAGAAACCAAGAGAAAACATTTCAATACTTGTATGGTTTTGAGAAACTTGTGAAAAACTACATTTTCTAGAAAATATTTGTAAACAGTCTGGTTTTGTAAATTTGTAAATTACCATTAAAAGATAATTTAATAAAAAAAATATTTTGGGAATCCATGTGCCAATATATGTTACATCATCTTCGGGTATTATTTGTTGCATCATATGTCTCTATATCTCTTACTTTTTCATAAATATGTTCAACAATGTTGTTTTACCTCTACCCCAACATTTATCATATCTTGTCATCTTGTGTGCGAGTGGGTGAAATTTCACTATTACTATTAGTCATACACCATCTTTCATCATTATTATTATTTTAATATCCCCAAATTTCATTAGCTCGCCACTCAGGGATTGCTAGAAAACTAGAAGAAACAAAAATCAAGCTAAAAGACCAACGGAAACAAACAACAACGATTAGACAAAGAAAAACACCGATAAATTCTAACATTAACGGTAAAGTACTAGAGTTTTTTTTTATTATTAAAAAATAAAATGCCTAGAACAGTTCGGAAATATAAATCGGTGGCACCAAGTTTACATACGAAATATCAAAAAGGTAGATACGAACACTTTGTGCTATCTTGTCCGCCGTTGTATTTTTCGCACGTGGAATTAGTTAGATAGAGAAACAGAAAAAAATTTCTTACTCCCGAATTCCTTCCGAAATAATGAGAATGCATGTCATTCCTTTGGTGCAGACGCAATCTTCACCAGCTCTTTACCGGTTTGGAACAATTTGTTGCGAAAGTTATCGTATTAAAAAAAAAAAGATGATTATTTATAAAAATAAGATTTGTTTCGTCAAATTCCTAAACCATGCATCCAGGCCCGGCTCAGGGCATTTGCCATGGGTCCAAATTCCTTTGCCGCCATTATTAAAGCCAACTCCTACGGTCTTTCCATCTCTCTCACGTACCGCTTAACATAAGATCCCATTTGGTCAAACATTAGTTTTAAGATTACTACTTTCTTAAAACATAGAAACTAAAATTATGGTTGGGCACTGTAAATGATTTAAATTTAAAAAAAAAATACAGCAAAATCTTTGTAAATTAATAATGTTGAGATTTTGAAAATTTATTATTTTAATTTTACTTGGATCAACAAACTTGCGTTCTGATACCATGTTAAACTTTACGGGCTTCTAATCAGCATTGAATGGATTATCATATCTTCTTTATATACTACTCTAAGTCCCATCAAAATTCTGATATAGGAGGATTCATATATAACAGTTTAGGGTTTAATTAGGTTGGTAGTAATATTCTCATGAGAAAAATACAACCAGATACACAACCAGGTCTCTTCCACTCCCATATCTAACTTCAAGGTGATCGACAGACAAATCCGCGACACGATCCTCACCAAAGGAAAGCGCAAACACATGAGTGACCTAATGCAAACTTGGCTTATTTCTGATTGATCTAATGTACTCTTTTACTTATTGTTTCTCCTTGCTTTTTAGTTTTTTTGGCAACGCGCGTAAACCAGTTTGGTTAAGCTATTTTATATGTAGTACCCTGTCATTATATATATTTTTTTTCATGAGAAACTTATGTTTTAAAAAAAAAACTCATGATAATAGAATTAAACTAAATTTACTTATTATTAATGTTTATTAAGAGAAAAAATTGTGAATGTAATCATTTTCTCTCATGAGTATTTTCAACCGAAGATATATAAATATTTTCGTACAAAAAAAAACTTATGAAAACACGAAATGTACATTCACAAAACTTTTTCTTGATAAATACTTTCACAAAACTTTTTATTGATAAATACATTCACAAAACTTATTCTTCTTAAACGGCGCATTTATCGCTCTGCGATCATCGCGTTGCTGTGGATTAAGATAATATTGGGTGTGTGATATATGGCAGTTCATGGGAAAGCTAACTTGTCTCCTCCCCAAGATAAAAATATGTCTCTCTAGCTGGTAATCGGTTCCAAAGGATCGATAATCAACAGGATATGAAAGAGGTATACCTTTGTCTAGTGCTTGTCTCGGCCGGCGACAAGCATCATTGAAGAAACTCAAAAGCTACTTCGGTTGGATCCTTTCTCTAGAGCTCAACGTAACAATCCAAACATTGTCTCACTCTTAACGTCTTGGTTTACTCTGTTTCAGCCTTCTAATATCTCTTCCTCTATTAGTTTTCAGTTAATTAGTAGGAGTAATGCTTATGTAACCTGTTAAGGTTTTTGTTGTCATATTGCTAACAGTGTTTTGTAACCAAAAAAAAACAAACAACTACGTGATAGGCCTTTTTATTACTCTCTCCGTTTCATAATAAGTGTCGTTTTAGACTTATTTTTTTGTTTTAAAAAGAATGTCATTCTACAATTCCAATGTGATTTTGTATACACAATTCCTGTTTTATCCCTCATTAAAATATTATAACCTTTGAATTTAAAACATTCACACTTAACTATCTATATACTTATTTGTGTAGTGATTTGCTTAGGTGTCGCGCTCACAGCGAGTTTCGGCTGCGAAATGACGTTTATACACTTTTTTGAAAATTGATGACTTATGTGTTGTGATCCACTTAAATTGTACCAATTTTCGATTTTATGGTTATTATTATACAAAATCGCCAAGGTTAAAGACGGTTTATAGTATACTAAACCGTAAACGTTAGGGTTTTTAGCCAATTTTTCGCAAAACAAGAAAAAAGTAAAAGCGGCTACTTTAACGTTTTAAAAAAAAAATCTAAAACCCTATATGTTTTGCTATATATATAGATCAATTTTATTAACTTAAACTCCAAACCTTCAAGGTATATCCTCTTCTCTCTTAGGTTTTTTATAACCCCTAAAATAAAATATAGCATCGGATAATAAGGAATCAACACGCGAACGTAAAGCTTTTAAAATATATCAAAAATACATACAACAAATTATCAAAACATTAATATGTAATAAAAAGGTAATTAATACATAAAAGAAATTAGGGAGAAAGATTACTCTATTTAAGATAAATATATATTTATGAAAAAAAATTTGAAAATCTAAAAAAAAATATCATGTATAAAACACATGATGAATATAGATAAAAACAATTATTTGAAATAATAAGTTAATCAAGCATATTAGTCCGCGCCAGACGCGGGCCCGATCACTAGTTAGTATATTAATTAGGGGTATATTTGTATATTTTGTGATTTTCTTAATTTGTGTGAAAATTGTCAGAATGACATTTTTTTTGAAACAAAGGGAGTATCCAGAAACGTTATGCTATTCCTTGCCATAAAAACATAAATGTTACATCGTTTTCGAAATAGGTGGCTAGTTTTCTGAACACACACACTTTTAAATCGTATCTTATTCTTTCAAGAGGAGTATTAACTTCTTCTCTCTTAAATTTTTAGTTAAATAAAAATATCTCATGAATCTACTTACAACTACAAGAGATGTAGAGAATGCATAAAACTCCTATGCAGTATGGATCTTGTGAAACGACGTAGATTTTAAATACATGACCAAATTTAGAAACGTAATTTAAAGCAAAAAACTATTTTTATATGTTACTATTAATTAAAGAAAAAAAAAAGAATTCATATATCAAATTTACCAGACTCTCACCCAAAACTTCAAAAAAGCTTTAAAGAAAATATGTATATCGAAGGAAGTATCAAGAAATTGAATAAGTACAGTAAATATTCAACAACCCTCATTTAAATACAACAACATATATTAATAGCTATCTGAGGTTAAGCACCTTAGTATAAATAAAGCCGTTCGCATATGCACTTTGTGGAATCACAAACAACTGGAATATAAAAAAGATCGAGAGATGCTAACCAAAAAGCAAGTGACGGAAGGAGAGGAGCCAGTCAGTCCATTTGCGCAGCTGTTCAGCTTGCCGGGTCTCGACGTCTTCAACATTGTAACCATTGGATGCAAAACCGATGGCGATCTATCCACCGTTGTTGAAGGATTAAAGAACACACTGATTAACCATCCACGCTTCTCTAGCATACTGGTCGGTAATTAACATACATACACATAGACATGTATGCACACATTTGTATATATATTGCTTATACGTTAAAGTTTCATACATGTAGGTGACGGGTCATGGTGAGCGCAAAGGAAAAGCTAAATGGATTCCGACGAAAGTAAAAGTGGAAGAGCACGTAATTGTTCCGGATATAGATCCCAACATTGAGAATCCTGATGAATTTCTAGAGGATTATACATCAAACATGGCTCTTTCTCCAATGGATATGTCCAAACCTTTATGGGAGTTTCACCTATTGAAACTTAAGACATCACATGCGGAATCCGTCGCTGTGGCTAGGTTCCATCATTCTTTGGGCGATGGGATGTCTCTTATGTCTCTTTTACTTGCTTGTACTCGGAAAACATGTGATCCCGAGGCATTGCCTACTTTTGTGGCTTCGAAGAAAAGCAAAGCGACGAAGAACGATTTTTGGTCGTTGGTTGCTTGGTTATGGTTCATAGTAAGACTAATGTTCCATACTTGTGTTGAAGTTATCAAGGCTATGGTTTTTATATGTTTCGCAGGGGACACCGCAGCTTATCTAATGGGTAAACCAGGAGTTACACTTCGCACTAATAAGTTTATTCATCAAATCATTAGTTTGGATGATGTCAAAAAGGTGAAGAGCGCCATGAATATGGTACGTTTGCTTGATTAATTTCCTTTGTTTTTCTTTTTGAATGATTGAATTTTTATGTTTGTTCTCTTTTGTATCAGACGGTGAATGATGTTCTTTTTGGGATGGTACAAGCGGGTCTTTCACGATATTTGAATCAAAGATATGGTAATTCATTTACTAATCTTGTTTAATATTTACAAAAGTTATTTGTTAGCATTTCTCGCGTATTCTCAAACTTGTGAACAGATCTTGAAACAACTTTTTTTTTTGTTTTGGAACATTAGATCTTGAAACAACCTCAAAGACAAGAAAAACTCTAGACAAGCTTCATGGTGTGGTTTTTTTCAACCTAAGGCCAAATAGAGATATCGAGGTGATGAATACACATACCCTAAACAATCTTTGCTTTTTATCTTATTTGAAATAGTAAGAATCTAACATGTAAATCTGTTAATACAGGATTTGGCAAATATGATGGCAAAAGGTTCTAAGAGCAGATGGGGAAACTCGATAGGTTATGTTCTGATTCCTTTGTGGATGAAGTCAGAGGATGATATACTTGAATATGTTCGACAAGCCAAAACTACTATGGATCGTAAAAAACTTTCCCTCGAACCTCTATTTTCCTCTGGGTTGCTCAAATTGACCATGGAGGTTTTTGGACTTACAGTAAGATACTAAATCAACATTATCTTGATAGTTCCAAATATAATATATGTATTTTGTGTATATAATTGGATGAATGGGGTTGGAAAATAGGGACTCAAAAACCTTGTAAAGAGGATTTTTGGCAGCACAACAATGATATTCGCAAATGTGGTTGGTCCAGCCGAAGAGATTAGCTTTTTTGGCCATCAAATATCTTACATTGCTGCAAGTACCTTTGGTATCCCACAGGTACTCTCTCTCGTTACACATAAACCCTTCTTTGAAACCATTACCAAAAAATCACATTTAATGAATTTCTTAGCAATTAGACTACTAATGGTGACTTTTATTTTTTTACTATCTCTGTTTCCGAAAGTTTGATTTTTTATGTTTTTATTTTATTTCACAAAGATTAATTTTCTAGAATTTTTATCTACTTTTTATTAATTAATGTTAATAAATGATTAACTTTAAAAGTGATTAATAGTCATTGAAAAATGTTTAGTAAAAACAAAAATTATTTATGACTAAACATTGATTGTTTCTTAATATATGTAAAAAATGCAAAAACTCAAACTTTCTGAAAAAGGAAATAATTTAACAACTCACGCAGGCACACTATCGAATTTGAATCCAAATAGTAATTTAACAACTCACGCAGGCACACTTCGTCGATAATATAATACATGTCATAATCAATGGTGACCTAGCTACTACTACTATAACCTCGATCTATAGAAGAAAATAATTGACGAAGAATATTCAATTCCTCATTAATTATTCTTAGTAGAATTAATTAAACAGATGGGAAACAAAATGCAACCTTAATTGAAGAAGATATTTGTTTCTTTTGACATGCAAGGCGCTCATTATCGGCATTCAAAGCTATGTGGACAAACTTATAATCAACCTTGGAGTTGATCTCGACGTGATTCCAGACCCTCATCACCTTTGTGATCTCATCATCGAAGCTCTCGGCATGATGAATTCTGCTTCTCCAAACAATATTTTTCATGCGGTTTAAACGAAATATTTGGCGTGGAAAATGAAGAACACTTGTTTACATGTATAATCAATTATTCAATATTTGAGCATGTAATTATTTTCAATACTTTGTCGTCTACTTGCAACTCATCCTCAGTTTATCATATTTTTTTATGAAATAGACTATACTGTGTGTGAATTAATGGAGCCTTTTAGAAAGTTTCAAACGACCTTTAGAGCACTTCTCTACATTCATCCATAAATGTTTGTGTTGTATTGTATCAATCCATTTCCTCGAGTCTCAAACGTGACGATGTCAGAACTTAAAGCTAAAGGACCCCCACTTTTAAAATTTCTGCAAGTGGATTCCATCGATTTAAAATTGTCAATGTAACAAAAGAATATGAAGTTTTATGTATATATAGGTAAGAACCAAGTGCCCAAAAGTGAAGGCATGACCTAATTAGAAGATATATATACATATGACATTCGACAACCCAACACAAGACCTTGATACCGTGAGTAGTATACGTCAGAAAATAACAACAACAAAAACAAGTTAGGGTTTGGGACCAAGAGATACACTAAGACATCAACAAGCGGCGTCGAGTCTCTGGCCGAGATAAACAAAGTGCCAGGTTAAAGACATGAGCGTCAGTATATTTAACCAAGACGAATATGTGTTGAGCTTGCTCAGCCTCTCGCTTAGCTTTTCCAGTTTCCGCCTCAGATCTTGCTCACTCGTCCTCTCTCCTACTTCTCCTTCTTCCTTTTCCGCCTTCATCCGCTCAAACATCGCCTATCCACAACAATACGCAACATTAGTCTCTCCCCACAGCCACATCTACTAATATGATGATTCATTCAAGTTTAGTTTATTCATTCATTCATCACTTGACTATTTATTTTACTCGATTTTCGAAACACTAATTATACTATATAACCAAAGATAAAGAATAGCCAGGGAAGTGTAAATTAACCTTGGTGGCACGTGGCTCAACAAATGACTTATTAGCTTCGATCATAAAGAAAGAAGCCAAGAGGTTAACGCCTTGCCACATCTCCGTCGCGTCAGTGAGGAGTTTCCGCCGCCTGCTAAGCACGTGACCAAGCAAACCCATCAATATTCCGACGGAGGTTACCTTGAAGTAAACAGGATACAGCTTGCTCTGCAGCACCCCAAACTGTTGCCTCCCCAACACCGAAGCTAACACGTAGCTCGACACAAACGTCACCCACACGCAAGTCCCAAACGCCGCAGCCATCGCCGCTAGCCCCACCACGCTTGCTACCTTCTCCGGGCTCAGCGCCTCCGCCGTCGCTGACCCAAACCCACGCACCGCCGTCTTCACTCTCTCCCACGCGTTTTGGGACTTGTGAGCCGCCATCTCCTTCAATTCGTGGGCTTTATGGGCCACGGTGTCCTTCACGTTATGGGCTTTCTCTGTAATCTTTTCTTTAGCATCTTGGGCTTTCTGGGCCACACTCTCCTTCACATCATGGGCCTTTTCTGCTACCTTCTCCTTAGCATATTGCGCTTTATCACCCACCGTTTCTTCCACGTCACGTGCCCCACGTGCAACAGTCTCCTTCACGTCGTAAGCCTTACCCGCCGCAGCGTCTCCGGCATCGGAGATCTTCTCTCCGACATCACCGACGGTATCAGCGGTTCGATCTTTAGCCCTACCCACCACACTCGCGATCTTCTGCCTGCACTTACCGAACGCGTCGCATATGACTTCCCCAGCCGTCTCCGCGTGGTGATCACGCGCCTCCTCCGTCACCACCGGCTGCGAAATCCCTTGGTCGACGTTTGGAAGATACGAAGACGTTTCTTTCGCATTTCTGAACAGAGTAGTTTCCTCATCTTCTTTTTGGTTTTGTTCTCCTTGATCTGATGGTGGAGAGATCGAGACTCTGGTGTTGGTTTTCCCGTCGCGATCGTACTCAACCACCACAACGCGGTGGCCGTCTTTGACGATGACGTCTCCCTCCGACGCCGCCGTCTGGAGGGTAGTCATGGCTGGGCTCGGAGACCATACCTCCGCCGCAAGTAAAGTGCTCAACACAAGACACAAAGCCAATAGATTCGTCATCATAGTTATGTCGGTTGTTTACGCTCTCCATCATCAAAATAAGTAACTACCACTAAATACTTTTGGAGGATGTGAAACCGCAACAAAGCATTTTCTTTTTCTTTTAGCTTCTGAATAACACGTGTCACCACGTCTTTACACGTGTCGCTTCTTCGAGAAACGTATAAAAATTTCTCGATCGCGGCTTTGCACGTGTCGCTTCTTCGAGATAAGGAAACATTGTGGAAGATTCTTCAAATTGAAATTTATAAAATCACAAATAAGAAGGGTCTATTTAGTGAAAATGCATAACGGGATATTCTTTCCGACCGAGTCATGTAAAACCGGAAAAAAAAAAGTAAAAAAAACTAGATTATCGGTTCTTGTACAGCTGACACAGAGAGAGATTCATTCCCGCAGCAAAACTCTAGACGCGATGCTAATAAACAAAACAAGAATGGTGAGAGAGCTTATGAACACACCACACACAAGTGCCTTATCGATGAAACCCCAATGTGATACGACTTCTTGCTTCTCTTCCTCTTCTTTCTTTGACTTTCCTTGTGTTCTCCTTGTCATAAACCATCCAAGCATGCTTTGATACTGTCTTGTGATATTTCCAGAAATGTTGCAGGCCTCTCCTGATTTCTCTTCTCCACAGCTCTCACCAGAGCAAGTGCAAGTCTCACAAGTAATAACATCAGACGAACAAGGCGGTTTTTTCTCCTCTCGGGCTTGTGTTTCTACATTTGCAGAGCTTAATGTCTCAATCACCTCCCCAAACACTGACCATCTCCCCACAGATGTTATCCTCGCTATAGCTGAAGTCCCAAGCATACTTTCTGGTCCAGTAACTAAGACCTGTATATATCCTTTGGTATGCCCAACCTACAAATTCTCAATGGCAATGCATATGAATTTTCATATGAAACAGTATTGGCAATCAAGGATTTAACAACAAAAAAACAAATGTATATGGCCCAGGAGGGGGCTTACCAAATGGACTCCATCGGTAGCTATTTCTGTTATCCATATTCTCTCTTCTTTGCCCTCCATTCCGGTGTAAGGTGCAAAAGCCTCAAAGACACAAGTCAATTCACGGCTTCGTTGCTTCACTATCTTACTTTGTACCTTCTTCATCTTTGCTGCTGGGGTCCCTATTTCATAAATGGCACATCCGAACAAAAATGTTTAGAACCGATGAAACACTTCCCAAATAACAAATTGCATGCATAACCAAATCCTTGAGCTTACCTGGTCTGGGGTAAAACTGAGAAATATGAACTTGGGCAAACTTGTAGTCCTTGATAAGCTCAACTGTTTGAGAAAAATCTTCATCGGTTTCGCCTGAAATTGGAAAAGTGGCAAACGTATCTTCAACACACTCCAATCATATGAACAATCAACATGCTTCAAAGTCGTCAGACCATCTAACCATCCACATCCAACAAATGCATGCGATTAATTTGCTTTTGTACGGCAATGTGATTTTTCTTTTTGTCTCAACGAAAATTAAAAAATAGAGGAAAATGTTATTAGAAAAAATACAGACTTTCAGGTTTATCCAGCACTAACCAGGAAAGCCGCATATTATATCCGTAGCAATTTGCATCCCTGGCACAAATTCTGTTAAGGTGTCTACCACGGTCCTGAACTCACCCGCTGTATATTCCCTGTTCATGGCCTGTAACAGGAAATAGTCAGGT
This sequence comes from Eutrema yunnanense, assembly GCA_002933935.1. NCBI lineage: Eukaryota > Viridiplantae > Streptophyta > Magnoliopsida > Brassicales > Brassicaceae > Eutrema > Eutrema yunnanense. The sequence goes on from PKML01014013.1 coordinate 565,196, forward strand.
AAGACGAGAACACGATTTTTGCAGTTTTACAAAATAATGGGCTCACCGTCAACACAGAATCACTGCCAGATTGCACAGGGACATGAAGAAAGGTGTAGACACATGGGTGGCGTAAAACAGCTGCTATTTCTTTCAAATGCTCAAGAATAAAGGGAGGATTAGTCATCCCAATCCTTAGCATTGTGCTTCGATCAGAAGGAAGTTCCTTAACAATAGCATTAAGCAGTATTGGAAGATTCACTCCTATGTCACGACCTGCATCAATTGGGGGGGCATTAGCTCTCAATAAAAAAGAAATACAACTTATGTTTTAGCTATCAAAAACAAGTTAGCCCCCCTGAACCTAAGTTTCAATTAAAAAGTAATTTAGATTTAAAAAGCAACCATATGCTCCAGTGTCCTCGCTGCTCAGCCAAATCTCCTTGACTCCTTCAGATATTACAGCTCGCACCCGCTCCACCTGCAATGTAAGACGCTTAAGAAATCTTTGTGGAGGAAAAACAGGAAATGGGAAAAATCTGGCAGATGGAATGCAAATGAAAACTCTTCTCTGTGAAGCTGAATCTGCTTACAAGACTGTCCACTGTGTAGCTTCCTAAGTGGCCACGGGCGTGCTTGGTCTTGCAGTAAGTACAGGCACCCAGACAACCAACATTAATGGGGAGAATTTCGATAAAATTGTTCTTCCGCACCTGCAATGGAAATTGACTTTTAAGCCACACTAAAGGAACCCAAATGACGTCGAACAAGAAGTTGTGTAAGCCATGAAAGGCCACGCAAATTTATATTATAGTAATAAGAACTGTAGCGAGATCAGGATTTTGGCTTCTACTTATTTAGTGCCCGAAATAGCCATACTCAACATCAAAGTGGAAAGCAATCAGAAATTAAAATTTATACATACCTTTGGTAGATCAAGCGCAGGCAAAGTCTTCCGATTCAGCAGCCGCACTTCATGGCCCTTAAGAGTTTCTTCAACAATCTCAACAACACGATCAATCTGTTGGACTCCAACTACACTGACGCCTTCTAGTTCTTTAAGGTCACGACTTCCCTGAGGAACACATCCGGCTATCACAAGAGGTTTTTTCCCACTTCTACCCCTCGTTATCAGAGTAGACATTGCAGACTGACTAGGGGACTTCACAGTACAGCTGCATCAATCGCAAACATAGTGAACACAAATAAAGGCTATATTGAGCAGAATGTTGCGCTGTAAACTGTGAGTTACAAAACCAAACAGTGGGAAAGTTAACTATTTGCTCACATTCCTGTATAGCACAAGAACATATCACAGTACAAAAACACGCATTGGGTACACAGAACCCGGAGCTGAAGCTTACGTGTTAATGAGCCACAGATCAGCATCCTCTGGGACTTCTGTCAACGCATAGCCAAATGCAGTAAGCTGACCAGCCATATACTCACTGTCACTCTGAACAAAAACCAGAATAAGAGGAAAGACCGAGAGATCAGTCAGCTCAGGTCATATACGATTAGCTTAACATATTCTAGCTAAAAAGATATCTAGATCTCAATCACTAGCATAAAAACATTCGAAGTGTATTCTGATGAGGCAATCAGAAATCTATCAACACCTAAGAACTCCAAAATACAATCGAACATTGGAGATTTTATTAACTGACTTGCCTGGTTATGAGAACATCCGAATGTCTTGATGTAAATTGTCTGCGAAAAATCATCGAGAGAACCAAGACGAAAGTAAATGTAAGTGCATCCAAAATACGTCGACGAATATAGAAACCGAAGCAAATGAAATCGAGGGAGGAAGATAATGACCTGAGTTCCGGGAATCTTCAAAGATGGTGGAGCAAGCGAGTCACGATTCGAAGCGGTAATTTCATCCTGTTTCAAGCTACTTCGTTTGCTCTTAATCGTCTTTGGATTGATCCCGACCGCATTCAACGGTAATCGGAAACCTGGTGGTGCACCACCGGTTCCTCCGGCCCACAAATCCTCGATATCTTCCATTCTGTCTTCTCTCTCCACGGCGGCGCGTTAACGAGGAGTAGCAGCGACAATGGAGTGTGGTGGGGGGGGGGGGGGGGGGGGGGGGAAGGAAGCAGACGCGNGGGGGGGGGGGGGGGGGGGGTTGCAACGAAGCAGACACGGTGGATCGCATGGGCCCGGGTCGGGTTCAAATACATTTACAAGACCCAATAGATCTAAAGCTAACTGAAGCCCATTTATAATGGGCTAATTTAATGGTTGTAAGTTTTCTACTGACTGTAAAAAAATTAATATCATGGAATTCTCAAACAAAGAATCTGAAACACATATTTTGAAAAAGTTGTGGCCTTATAAATATTTCAACTTTGTGTGGACCCGGGCCCATGAGATCCCACCGTGCCAGCTTCGTTATGAAACGAACAAAATTATTTATTGTTATTATCTACAAATTTCCGAAAGCATTTAATTTACAATCCGACTTCACAGAAATAATTGAGTTTTTATTTAAACCCCAAAAGGTGATATAAAAGGCATAATACATTTACAGTTTTATGTATTTATACTTCTGAGTATTCACATTTTTGTAGATGGACGAAAAGAGACATGGATTACATTTTGGGGTTTAAATACATAAAACTGTATAAATACATAAAACTGTAAATGTATTATGCCTCTTATATCACCTTTTGGGGTTTAAATAAAAACCCAATTATTTCTGTGAAGTCGGATTGTAAATTAAATGATTTCGGAAATTTGTAGATAATAACAATAAATATTTTTTTAAAGACAAAAATGATACTATTAGAACAAAAACAAAAAAACTCGGGGGCTTTTTAATAAAATAAAAGTAAGTTTACCCAAAAAAAGAAGAAAATCAGTAAATTTTAATAATATGTCCAATTAATAAGTATTCCGGTTTGAGATAACCATTCAAAATCTCAATCATTGTTTGTAACGCCTATTTTCGTATAGTAACATTTTGTTTCCAAAACAAATTTCCTTAAGTGTTGACCTGGAAAAACAATTACCATAAGAAAGTAATTTCTATGTTTATTGTTTCACTAAACTACTAATGGTTTTCGTTTTAAATTCAAAATTCAAAAATATTAAAACGAACAAATCTAATACTTTAGGAAAAGTATTAATGCCCGTTAGAAAATCAGTCGACTTTTATAAAAAAAATTTGTAATTGTTTTAATATTTTTGAATTTAAAACGAAAACCATTAGTAGTTTAGTAAAACAATGTATTGTGTTAACATAGAAATTACTTTCTTATGGTAATTGTTTTTCCAGGTCAACATTAAGGAAATTTGTTTTGGAAACAAAATGTTACTATACGAAAATTNGATGAATTCTCGCAGACCCGAGCACGGTGGGATCTCATGGGCCCGGGTCGGGTTCAATTTTATTTACAAGACCCGATAGATCTGTAGCTAACTAAAGCCCATTTATTACTCATAATGGGCTAATTTCAGATTAAGTGTTCATAGTCAACTAATTTTCGTATAGTAACATTTTGTTTCCAAAACAAATTTCCTTAATGTTGACCTGGAAAAACAATTACCATAAGAAAGTAATTTCTATGTTAACACAATACATTGGTTTACTAAACTACTAATGGTTTTCGTTTTAAATTCAAAAATATTAAAAAGAACAAATCTAATACTTTAGGAAAAGTATTACTGCCTGTTAGAAAATCAGTCGACTTTTATAATTTTTTTTTGTGTGTGTGTGAAAACGAAAATTAGTTGACTATGAACACTTAATCTGAAATTAGCCCATTATGAGTAATAAATGGGCTTTAGTTAGCTACAGATCTATCGGGTTTTGTAAATGAAATTGAACCCGATCCGGGCCCATGAGATCCCACCGGTATAAATCTGAAGACGCATAAGAGCAAACGAAGTAGCTTGAAACATGATGAAATTATTGGTTCGAATCGTGACTCGCTTGCTCCACCATCATAAATGAACTCAGGTCATTCTCTTCCTCTCTCGATTTCGTTTGCTTCGGTTTCTACATTTACTTTTCTCGATGAATTCTCGCAGACCCGGGCACGGTGGGATCTCATGGGCCCGGGTCGGGTTCAATTTTATTTACAAGACCGATAGATCTGTAGCTAACTAAAGCCCATTTATTACTCATAATGGGCTAATTTCAGATTAAGTGTTCATAGTCAATACATTAATTTCAAATTTTCGTATAGTAACATTTTGTTTCCAAAACAAATTTCCTTAATGTTGACCTGGAAAAACAATTACCATAAGAAAGTAATTTCTATGTTAACACAATACATTGTTTTACTAAACTACTAATGGTTTTCGTTTTAAATTCAAAAATATTAAAACAATTACAAATTTTTTTTATAAAAGTCGACTGATTTTCTAACGGGCATTAATACTTTTCCTAAAGTATTAGATTTGTTCGTTTTAATATTTTTGAATTTTGAATTTAAAACGAAAACCATTAGTAGTTTAGTGAAACAATAAACATAGAAATTACTTTCTTATGGTAATTGTTTTTCCAGGTCAACACTTAAGGAAATTTGTTTTGGAAACAAAATGTTACTATACGAAAATAGGATTTACAAACAATGATTGAGATTTTGAATGGTTATCTCAAACCGGAATACTTATTAATTAGACATATTATTAAAATTTACTGATTCTCTTCTTTTTCTGGGTGAACTTACTTTTATTTTATTAAAAAGCCCCCGAGTTTTTTTGTTTTTGTACTAATATCATTTTTGTCTTTAAAAAAATTATTTATTGTTATTATCTACAAATTTCTGAAAGCATTTAATTTACAATCCAACTTCACATAAATAATTGGATTTTTATTTAAACCCCAAAATGTAATCCATGTCTCTTTTCGTCCATCTACAAAAATGTGAATACTCAGAAGTATAAATACATAAAACTGTAAATGTATTATGCCTCTTATATCACCTTTGATTTCGCAAAATTTAACCTAAGATTGAATCTCAGACAACAATAAAGAAAGGGGAAAAAGACTTTAAGTCTTCGAAATGGATGTGCCCTCAAATCTTCCCTCTCAATCTGAACCACGACGATCTGTGGTAGGTCCCAAACTTCGCTATGTTATGCAAAAATCTTGCAGTTCATTCTTGTTGTTTTCCATGAAATAATATGATTTGCGATTGTTGTAATATATTGTAGGTTATAGATCTACCATTCGATGATGATATATCTTGTATATGTTATCACATATTGAATCAAATTTATCATTTGATTTCTAAAGCATATATAGATTATATGTGTATGTACGTATTAGAATCAAAGTTATCATTTGATTCCTAAAAAAAAAGATAGATGATATCATTATTTGGTGTAGGTTTAGTGAGAAACATGAAGACTTTCATTTTCTCTTTGTTTTGTTATTGAAATTAGCTTTGTTTGGTTTAATTAACAGAAATGGTGATTAATCAAAGGTTTAAATAGTTTGATGAAAAGAATATACAGGTTATAATTTAAATTCTCGTGCGAAATTTGAATAAGATATCTAATTTGTTTGCGCGCGAAATTTGAATTAGATGGTTTGTTTGCGCGCGAAATTTGAATGAGATGGCTTGTTTGTTTGCGCGCGCAAACAATCTAATATATCATTTAATTTTACAAAAAAACATAGATGATATGTTTTTACTTTTCATAATCAAAATTGTCATTTAATATCTCAAAACATGTACGATATAGAATTTAGTTGGGATATTAGAATCAAAATTATCATTTGATTCCAGAAAAGAAGATAGATGATATAACTATACGTATAGTGAGAAACATGAAGACTATTTCATTTTCTCTTTGTTTTGTTACTGAATTTAGTTTTTGTTTGGTCTAATTAACAAAATGGTGATTAATCAAAGGTTTAAATAGTTTGAAGAAAAGAATATATAGATTATGTTTTAAATTCTCGTGTAAAATTGAATGAGATATCTCATTTGGTTGTGCGCGAAATTTGAATAAGATATCTTGTTTGTTTACACACGTAAACAATCTAATATATCATTTAAACACACACAAAACATAGATGATATATATGTTTATACTTTTCATAATCAAAATTGTCATTTAATATCTCAAAAACATATATAGATGATATATAGAATTTAGTTGGATATGCAGAGAACATAAGCAAACCACCTCTAATTAATTGAAATCAGTTTTTAGCTATGCATGTTTCTTTTAAAAAGTTTAGAATAGTGTTTGGTCTTATTCAGAGAAAGGATGGTTAATCGCATATTTAAATGTTTGAATGAAGATATATATATATATATATATATATATATATATATATATATAAAATTTTCATGTGAAATTTGATTAAGATGTCTTAATTGTTTGTGCACGAAAAGAATCTAACCAATCATTTGGTTTTTAGAAAACATGGATGATTTATTTATATATTAGGATCAAGTTTTTTATTTGATTTATCAAAAACATAGCCCATATATATTTTAAATGGGGTTTGTATAGTGAGAACATGAACAAACCACCTTTAATCAATGTGATAAAATCATTTTTAAGCCAAGATTCTCGATATAAATCTCTTATCTTAGGTTACTTCGCTTTTGTTTTTGGTCTTAATTAGAGAATATGTGATAAATCAAATATTTAAATATTTGAAAGAAGGGTATATATATTATGTTTTAAATATTTTCAAAAAAAAAAAAAAAATCAGATATAGTTTTGTCTGGGATATACGTTTTTGTTCAGTCTCTTGATTTTGTTTCTGTTTTAGTTTTTGTCAACTAGGCTAGTAATTCTATACACTTTCTTACTCCAAACATTGAATTGATGACATAAAAAGATTAAATCATTGGCCTACGAACTGCACTTGGTCTCAGATATATTGATTATGAGAAAAGTAAACAAAATCATGTATTTATGCATGCAACAATAAATAAATGGCAAGAATTTTGATTCGTTAACATACTAAGTATGTCAATTTAAGGTATTCATTCTGTGTTTCTGGTTTTTAAGTTTTTGTATGTATAATTGCACCGTGTTTTTGCACATGTATTTATTATTTGTAAGGATTTTTGGATAAAAACTAAAAATACTTGTATATGCTAATTAATATTGTTTTTTTTTTTAAACGAATAGGTACTTGCTCTCCCTGCTATCGCTGCAATGCCGGAAATACTACACCGTAACAATAGAGTAAGTATTTAAGTATTGCACTTTTCATTTTCATAAATTTGATTATAGTTTATATCAGTTTAATCTTTTAAATCTTTAAAAATATTCCACGAACAATCGTATTCAAATTATTTTCTTATATTATATTAAATAAATAGATAAAATATACAAGTTGGGCTATCCAAAAAAATTGATAGCTTCTTCTCTTTTTTTTTCATTTTTATGCATGAATTTTAAAATAATATTAAATTAGCTCAAAATTCAGATTGTGTATACTTTAATATCACATAGTTGAACAAAGATATCTTTTGGTAAAAATAAAGCTATTTATCTTCGTAATTTGTTTTCCATACAAAATAGTATGCTAAACGCACAAATAAGTAGTACATAGTATTTCTTTTAGTATACATCGTATACTTTGGTGGTCACATATCTTAAACTGCAATTTTGAAAATGTATGTAACTGAAGAATTTTGTACGTTACATAAATATCTAGCTATAAAGAATAATTATATAATTTCATTTCTTAATGAAAACTGTTCTTTGGAAATTTTAAATTCTAACTGCATGTATACGATCTACTTACAATGATGTTTACGTATGTTGTAGAGAATGTTTCATGGACTTAGTGAAGCTGTCCAAAATAATGAGACAAGAATAATTAGTATACCGAACGATGATCCGCCTTTGGATGTCGATCCTATTTCTGTCATATATCCAGAAAATAGTCGTGGTGGTGGTGGTGGCGGTGGTCGTGATCGTGGTCGTGGTCGTGGTCGCTGTCGTGGTCGCGGTCGCGGTCGCGGTCGCGGTCGCGGTCGCGGTCGCGGTCGCGGTCGCGGTCGTGGCCGTGGCCGTGGTGGTGGTCGTGGTGGTGGTGGTGGTCGTGGTGGTGGTGGTCGAGGTAGAGGACAAAGTGATTTTAGCTTGAGAGACCAGGTGCACTATTTAAACTATAAAATTGATTTTTATGTTAACTTGCACCTGTAAGTTTAAGTGAGCTACTTGTACAGGAAAATCCATCGATCCAATATCAACAACCTTCGGCAAACGATATGGTACGTTAAATTCAAATCTCTTATATATAACCATGAATGCACAAAGTGCGCATGACCTTGCTCCTCACCTTTCGAGAAGTAGAGGTAGTAGTGGTCCAATACATTTTAGCTTGAGAGACCAAGTGCATTACTGTTTAAACTAAAACTGATATTTAGTTAGTGATGATATACATTTAAAACTTTAATGGACAAAGTTATATGATATATGTATACGTTAACTTGCACCTGTAAGTTTAAGTGAGCTACTTGTACAGGAAAATCTGCAGATTCAAAATCAACAACCTTCGGCAAACGATATGGTGCGTTACAAATTCAAATCTCTTATTTAACCATAAGCATGAGCATTCACGCACGTATCTATCCACTTATTATATATATCTTATTGATAAATATGTGAGTTTTAATTATATATGTACGTAAACACGCATAAAAATGTATAATTTTAATCTTCTTTTCTTCACAGGATGCAAATAACGTACAGGCTGCAAATAACGTAGTCGAAGTTATTAATCTAGAGAGTGATACTGAAATCGATGGAACTGGTGAGAACCATAGATTTAATATTTTTGTTACAAGTATTTGGCACAACAAATATATATATATATATATATATATATATATATATATATATTATTATTTGACTAATAATTGGCAAAATTCTAGTTGCTGCCCTAACCGAAAATGAAATTTTTGGAGGCTTGGAAGAACTCGAATTTGATAACGACGGGATGACGACTTTATCCATCTTTGATTATGGTTTGTCTGATTTATATATATTTAACTCTTTTATATTCCAAATATATAATTAATATAAGCAATATATTAGTTTAGTGGTCATGAATCCATGTTCTTAACATTCATACCAAAAAAAAAAATCCATGTTTTTACCTTGCAGATTTCGACAAATAAAACATAGTTGGAAAATTTTCGATCAGGTTTGTACTATTAAACTATACACACACACACACATATATATATATATATATATATAATGTTTCTATAATTTTAATATTTATATTATAGAGTAAACTCAAGAGTAATGTGACACTGTTTTGTTTTTTTTCTCATTTATAGATATGTATATGGTGGTGATCTGAATCAAGTCGGTGAAATGAGTGTTGATATGATCAATATCATCGTCGATCTTTTAGATTATTTACCAGATTCCGAAATCCAAAATTCTGAATTTTTGTATAATTAATTTTTGCATTTTCATTACCAGAACCATAGATTCCGCATGTTTTGATTGACAGCTATGTTTGGGAAGTTGCAAACATTTTCATGCATAAAGATTTCAAACATTTTGATAGTTTATTGTTTTGAATAACTAACAATTTTCGTTAGCAAATGCTAGTTTCATAAATTCGGACCAAAAAAGTTTGTAAAGATTTCAAACATTTTGTTGACTATCTGATTTTCTCTAAGGGATAAATCACATGTCCAGGAAAAACCCAGTCTAATCATTTGGAGATGTACCACCAACATGCTAATCGTACACCCGGGTTATAAATAAAAACTAGACATTAACTTTATATCCCATTTGATCAAACTAGCAGAAACTTAGGTCGCAACAGAAATCGAACTCGAAAATACTATTGTTCATGGATTTCCAAATCGATCATGGCCACCATGCCACTAGTTTGGTTAAATTTTTTTTGTTTTTGACGTCAAATTATCTTCACTTTTTTTGTTTTTGTCTCGTTTATCCGCTTTCTTACACCAAGCGACAGTGTTTTTACCTTCTTTTTTTTTCTGGAAACTTTTTTTTTATTTTGGTCGGCATCTTTGTTGCAACTTCTAATAAGTGTTTAGCTTTTCGATGGCAATAAATAACGAATACATTTATTACACATCAAGACCCAAGGAATACAAAAATATTAAAAATAAATAAAATAATCACCGACGTCAGATATTGAATCGGATATCCAATTGACCATACCGTCGGGTACAAGATTATGTCTCTGCGTAAAAATCTATCACATATTCCTAAAAAGGGAAAGAAATCTTTAATGGTTGGTTGGTGAAGAACGATGATGATACGTAATTTCCGGTTTAGAGCTCCGACGAATCACCCCGGTTCCGCCATCCAAACCGACCACAGCCACCAGTTACTTCGGTTTCCGACGAGATGCTCGCGACCAGATCTCAGCCATTACACGATTCTTGGCTTGACCCCTTTTGCCTCCCAAGCCGAAGTCAAACGGGCCTTCAAACGTCTCGCTCTTAAGGTACAAAAATTGTCTTTTTAGGGAGAAAGTTCCAAACTTTATTATATTTGCCGAATTTAATTCAAGAAAACACAAATAATCCAGAGTTATTGCAGTATCATCCAGATGTGCACAAGGGACAGGAGAAGGATTTCAAGGTGATCAAATCCGCTTACGAGGTTATTGTCTTTCTGATTTCTTGATTTTTTTTTCTTAATTTCTTATTTCAAGAAAGAAAGACTTGCTTTTGAATCCGTTTATTTGTGTATATGTGATTTAATATCTTTTAACATTATGTGATGTTGAGACTTGAGAGCCCCATTTAAAGGTTTTAGCATCCTTCAATATAACAACCAAGCCTCCTCACAATAGATAAACTCACAAGTTCTCTTCTTTTAATCGATCACATTTCAGTGTTTGATGCAAAAGTTTGAGAAAGAAGAAGAAGAAGAAGAGGCGATTACAGATATGGATGAAAACGATGAGTGGGAAGAGTGGATGGGATTCGAAGGAGGGATTCCATCAACGGTTCACACTTGTTTCTAGAATCATTTGTTACAATGGATAGAAGTAGAGTCAGAGAGATGGAGAGTGCAGTTTTTGGGAGCAAGACAACAATTGCATCTCGGAGGAAGCCTGTCGTCGCCGGAGGAAGGACATGTCATGTACTCTACTTGCAAGCAATAGAGAGGACACGCAAATCCAGGGATTACCCCACCTACTAGAATCGCTCCTAATCGATTTTTTTGAAAAACAATGAATTGAATCAAACTCTCTGATTGTTTAAATTCATAACTAATTCGAGGATAGCAATTTAAAAAGCCGTACGTACCTATTATTATGAGAGACATCACCCAAATCTTGTATGTAGCCATGCTTTTCGGTGGGATTCTAATTCTATTTCTCCTAGTTTATATATAAAAACAATGTGATAGTTGTTCAAAAAGAAAAAAGCTACTGTGTTCATTGCAAAACCTGAATTATTTTCCGACCATTGACTTTCTGCAAGGTTGAACAGTCAAAGTTTAGTCCAACAACTTTGAAGGTAGCCCTGAGACTTCATATCCGGGATCCGGCATCCGCTCCGCTCCGGAAAATAGGATATCCGGTATGGGCGGAGGTGGAGGCGGATAATGATTTTATGGATCCGGCCGGAGGCGGAGGCGGATGGTAAAATAAGTCACTGCCGGAGCTCCGCACATCCGTCTCTTTTTTTTTTTTTTTTTTTTTTTTTTAAACTGTTCGTCTTCTTCTGCCAAGCCTTCTGGTCCGACCCGTCAAGGTCATCCCGTGATAAAATCTGGTGTAGATCTTATATGTCTTAAGAAAGAGGTAAGAAATTCAGAAAAAAAGAGATGAGAAACAGATGAAACGAGGAAGAAGAAGAGAAGAATCGAGAAGAGAAGAAACAAAAAAAAAAAAATCGAGAATAGTGGGCCACAACTCAGCTAAGCCCAACACAATAACCAAACAAGCCCATTGACATTATGAGCTTTTTCTGACCTCTCCCTCTCTTCCTCTCGTCTTCTCCGCCTCTCTTCTCTCTTTCTCTCACCTACCTCTCTTCCTCTCCCTTCCTCTTCTTCTTCCTCTTCCTCTTCCTCTCCCTTTCCCTCTCACCGCACACTCGCCTCCCTCTCTCTCTCTATGTTGTCTGTTCTCTCCATCTCCGTCTCCATCTCCGCTCCATCTCCATCTTCGTTACCTTTGCCGAGATCCTCTCCATCTCCATCTCCGGTCGCTTGGGTTCATTTCACCGGCGGCGCCAAGGATGGCGACTGCTTCGCCGAAGAAGAAGACCGTACGAACATGGATCTAGAATTTTTTTTTTTTTTCAGTGGAAAAAAAAAAACCAGATGATCCGGATATCCGCGGATATCCGGATTTTTAAGCGGATATCCGGATATTCGGATATCCGGGTTTTCGGATAGCATAATTGCACATCCGGCCGGAGGCGGATACCCTCATTTTGACCGGATATCCGGCTCCGTCTCAGGGCTATTTGAAGGTTCTTGGCACTTTGAATATGGAGGAAACAAGAGTCAAAAGATTGGACTTTGGAGTGCCGAAGTGTTGCTGGTCACATGATCTTTATCCCAAAATTTTATCTTTCACATATTTGGTTTATTAGAAACAAGTACTCTTCAAGGTTGCGTTTGGAAAATTTTACATTTACTATTACTAATACCACTATTTTTTCTTCGACAGACACAAAAAGACAAACAAACAAACTTTACACATAACGAAACCATCTACCCAGTACAGCAGACTTGGGTATCCTCTTATACTAAAGACTGTAAAAACCTAGCAAGTCTCGTGTTCTTCTGAATCAAATTGAGGAGGCATGACCCTCTTCCGTATCAGCATTTCCGCTGTAACTTGCTTCCTCTTTAGTCCACCTCTTGGTCTTGAGGTGAAATCATCATCAGCCTCAACAAAATCACCCTGAAATCACCATTCAATTTTATGTGAGATTCTAGTCTTTTTGAGTTTGTAACAAAAAACAAGTTTGGGATTGAACTTACGCAGGTATATATGTGGCACCCGGAGTTCTCGTGGTTGTTTCTGACATGTTTGTACGCAAACCTCATGCCACAACCTGGAAAGCCACATACAAAGGGACGAATATCCTCATGCACCGCTTTCACGTGTTTCTGAAGATTAGAAACCTGTGAAACCATTGTAATGTAATTAGGGATGTTACATTACAAAAGTTTCAGTAGCTCTGGATCTTTCTTTACCTTTGAGAATGTAGAAGAGCAACCCTCGACTTCACACTTGAATTCTCCTGGTGAGGAGTCTTCATCATGAGTCCGTAGGTGTCTCTTGATGTTCTTTTTCAAATGCTTAGAACCACATATCTCACAGTTGATGTGCTGATGGCAGGATCTTATGTGTGCCTTAAGACATTCCTCGTTTGTAAAGTACTTCATACACCCAGGTTCAGAGCAAAATGCCTCCACCGAGTTCAATTTCACTGCAAATGTAAATCCATAAGTAACCTTAAGAGACTGGAAAATTCGCAGATATAAATATGGATTTACAGTAGGAAGGTGCACTAACCATGAGAATCCTGGTGCTTTTGCAGCTGTGAAGCATACTTAAAGACCTTTCCACAGCCAATTTCTTTGCAGACATGCTGCTTCTGACCAGTTGAGCATTCCGGGGGTTGAGAATCGCCATTACCAGTATTGTCCTTACCACTACCGCCAATACAAGTATTGTCCTTACCACAATCGCCATTACCAGTATCTTCCTTACCAACATCTCCATTACAAGTATCGTCCTTACCACTATTGCCATTATTAGTATCATCATTACCACTACGGCCATCACTATGATATTTCTTAACATGTCTACTGACATTGCCATTTACAGAGAATTCAGACTTGCAATTCTCCATTGGACACTTAAAGAGCTTCCCTTTATGGGTAAGAAGATGCCTATTGAGATGATCCTTTCTCCTATAGCTGGAGACACAATCATCGACATAGCACGCAAAAGGTCTCTGCGAAATGAGAAAGTGAAAGCCATCAGAAAATTGTCCCATGTAAGACACAGAATCCAAAGCATTGAGAAGCAAAACAAGCTATTGAACATCAGATCTCAAACCTTTTGCGTGATCGAGGCGTACTTGCTGGAGCTTCTCAGGAGGTCTCCCAACCTGATACTAGTCCATAACATGTAGCCTCGCATTTTGGAGTTCACTTGTTGGGATCCAATGCCTCACGCAATAATATAACAAAGGCCTTTGGTATTAAACCAAAAGGCCATTTATTTCCTGCAAAGCCATAACTATTTAGTTCGCAATAAGAACAAAACTCAGAACTAAGCAAACCGAAGAGCATCTATGTAGCTACTACCACTGCAAACAGAATGAGAAACATTCGACCTCTCATGATAAGTATTGAAGATGATGCGTAAATGTACCTCGAGCGAATGACTCTGCATATGCTGCTTCAAGTGAGCAGGTTTCTTAAACTCAGCACCACATTCCTGGCAAGTATGTTTACCAGAGGCTTCTTCTCCATCCTCACAAGTTTCATCATCTCTTTCCTCTTCAACTTCCATCTATAATATACACGGAGAAATGCCCAGAACGAACGAATCAGGCAACCCGTAAGCAAACACCCCATCACCGATTCAGATCGGTCATCAAACTAAAAGCCTCAGAGAGAGATCCAAACCTTATGATGAGAATTGATGTGTGAAGTGATGAGATACTTTTTCGATCTGCTGATTCCGCAATACTGGCAGAGATAATTACGTATGTCCTTGGTCTTCGATGCCTTGACATCAACCCTAGCTTCTTCTTCCGCCATCTCTCTCTCTGATTGTCTACACCAGAACTAGGGTTTGTCTCAAACAGACGCCGCACTCTCGAAGCTGAAGTAGCAAGATCTGTGAGCAACAATGGCTATTTATATTTCACCTTCTTTTTCCCGGAATAAACAAAAATCTAACCTAAAACACTTGGGCCTTCGATCATGTAACGGCCCTCTCGAAGGCTAAAGCCCATCGGTCCATTATAAACATCCGTGATCCGAGTTAAGAAAACGGTTAAAGAAAATTGATTATTATTACTGTAGGGTAGGGGGGGCAAAAAAACCGAACAAAATCGAATTAACCGAACTTAAACTGATCGAAATCAAAACCATATTCTATATAGAACTCAATTGGTTGAAGATTTTTTTAACCTGAATGGTTTGGTTCGGTTCGATTAAACCGAACCGAATCCATAATCCAATATGTTTTTGTTAAGTAGTTAATTAATAATATTAAAAATATAAAGACATAGTGTGGGATCTTCGGTTCTTCACCTAAAGCATTTAGACTAAAGTTTCTAAACCTATATTTTCTTTTTTTTGTTTTCAACTTCCATGTTTTTCTTTTAATTTTTTAACATAATTAATATAAAAGATTAATAAACATCGGTTTGTATAATTAATTTATATTTAAATTATTGACTTTTTGATGATTCATTTTTAGTGGGCATAAGAAAGACAAAACCATGGATTTTTTTGTATATATATTTTGATTAAGTGGGATAATTTTAATTTGGTTGTAGACTTTTAAGAAATAGTTTTTTATATAACTTCGTTTTGTTTACGTTTCGTTAGAACTCTTGTTTTTATAAATTTGAACTAAAACTAAACCAAATTACAATCGAACCGAACTAAATTCAAACTGAAAATTTATTTGGGTTGAGTTCGGCTAGAGTTTAGTTCAACCCGAATACATCGAAAACCGAATCTAAAATTAAACTGAAAGGCCACCCCTAATTATTAGCACGTGTCACGAGTGCTACACAAATCAGAACGATGACAAAGCAGACAGTCTTTCCTGTCATCCCCACACTAACCTTAGGGACACATCAGCAATTTTGAACGTATTTTCCCCATAAATTTCACATCATAACACGATTATTATTAAAACGTATATTAGTCCCACTAATCAAGTAAATTATTAATTGACGATACCACACCCCATAATGATAATCGATTAAATTAAAAATCCAAACTAAAACCCTAAAATGCTTTTATTATCTCTCATCTTCCTCCTCTGTCTTTGCGCCAAACCAAAACCCACACAAAAGCCCTCTCTTTTTTTTTCCCTTGTTATCGTCTCGTTTTCCCAATCCCCTTCTCTCTCTCTGTGAAATTAGGGTTTTTTCGAATTCCCCTCTCCGCCTTCATTTCATCATCTGAGTTTCCAGCTCCAACAAAAAGCTACGGATGTGAAATGCTCGGGTAAAAGAAAAAGGATGCAGAAGATTCTGTTCAAGAGTAGCACTGTTTCAACACCTGTTCTCTCCGCTCCGGCTAACTCTTTCGCCGCCGGTTTTATCTCTACACAACCCATCGCCATACCTAGTCTTCTCTCTCTAGGGTTTAAGAGCTCCTGCAGAAATCCTACTCTCTGTTCCACTCCCAAACCTTTCTCTACTTCCGCTATGCCGACGAGGACTGGCTCTATTTCTACAGGAAGTGGCGTTTTCTCTGGATTTTTGCAGAGAACCCGTGTTCACGGAGCGGCGGCGTCGCTACGGTTCTCCACCACTGGATACCGAACTTGCCGGTGCTCAATCGACGGTAGAATCCGTAGTACGAGTCGGGCTTGGGTCGGTCGAAGCGGGACTTGGCGTTCGTTGTTCTACTCCGAGTCTAATGGTGGTTCGAGCTCGGTTAATGCTGCTGGCGCAGTGGTTGAGGGCGTGGGTGGCTCTGAGTCTGAGGGAGAAGATGAAGACGGAGAGAAAGATTCTTCTGATAAGGCTGAGAAACCGGTGAGGATGAGCCGTAGAAATCGGAGCTCTAACGGAAGTGGTGAGCTAGCCGGTAATCCAGATTTGCTGAAGATTCCTGGTGTGGGTCTGAGGAATCAGAGAAAGCTTGTTGACAATGGAATTGGAGATGTTGCAGAGCTCAAGAAGCTCTACAAAGATAAGGTATACTACTCACTTGTTTTCAAACTTCAATTTCACTGTATCTTGTGGATAATAATTTGGGATGATGAGAGATAATTGAAAGTGTGGGTGATTGATTTTGATTTCAGTTCTGGAAGGCAAGCGAGAAAATGGTTGATTATCTTCGGAGCTCTGTCGGGATTGTACACAGAAACCATGCGGAGAGCATTACAACGTTCATCAAAGAGAGTGTGGACGATGAGCTCAAGGATTCTAGCTCTGAACCTAATCTAAATGCAAAGAAACGTTTGACATTCTGTGTTGAAGGGAACATTAGTGTAGGAAAATCAACTTTTCTCCAGAGAATAGCAAATGAAACAATTGAGCTACAAGACCTCGTCGAGATTGTTCCTGAGCCAGTTGATAAGTGGCAAGATGTTGGACCTGACCACTTCAATATATTGGATGCTTTCTACTCCGAGCCTCAGAGGTATGCTTATACCTTCCAGAACTATGTGTTCGTCACTCGGCTGATGCAGGAGAAAGAGTCTGCTTCTGGGATTAAACCTCTCAGGTTGATGGAAAGGAGTGTCTTCAGTGATAGAATGGTAATTTGGAAGGAATTATTTTATTATGATGGTTTTTTTTTCTTTTTTATGTGTGATTGCAAACTTAATGCGTTGTGGAACTTTGCGTTTAGGTGTTTGTGCGAGCAGTTCATGAAGCGAAATGGATGAATGAGATGGAGATAAGCATCTATGACTCTTGGTTTGATCCGGTGGTCTCTGCTTTACCTGGACTTGTTCCTGATGGGTTTATATACTTGAGGGCGAGTCCCGACACTTGCCACAAGCGAATGATGCATAGGAAACGAGCAGAAGAAGGCGGAGTCTCGCTGAAATACCTACAGGATCTGCACGAGAAGCATGAGAGTTGGCTCCTCCCATTTGAGAGCGGAAACCACGGGATATTGTCTGTTAGTAAACCATCTTTACAAATGGACAACTCTCTGCATCCTGATATAAAAGACCGTGTCTTTTACTTGGAAGGAAATCATATGCATTCTAGTATTCAGAAGGTGAAGTTATCTATCATTTTTACGCTTTTTGTGCTAAACGTCTGAAGATAGATTTTGCTTAGACTACTGGTCCATTGGTTTGAACAGGTCCCTGCTCTGGTTTTGGACTGTGAACCAAATATCGACTTCAGCCGAGATATCGAAGCAAAGAGACAGTAATTTCTCACCACTGTTATTTCACCATAACTAAAATTAAATTCCTAAATCTAACAGGTATATTCTTGATTGGTATTGTTGAAGGTACGCACGCCAGGTAGCTGAGTTCTTTGAATTTGTGAAGAAGAAGCAAGAAACATCACAAGAGAAGAGCAACATTCAGTCGCCGCTGCTAATGCCTCCTCAAAATGGAGGTCTCTGGATGGCACCAGAAGGCAATCATGTCCCGGGATTAGAACTCCCGTCTCTGGATTTCAGAAAGGCGATGTCGCTCTTAACCAGACCGTCTGCGTGACTGGCTACGGACTGTGTTTTTTTTTGTTTGCTCTAAGCAGCATCGTCCGGTTTTCAATGTCAATAGGTATGGTCGGCTTTTGTTTCGTTTATTTAGGAAAAATCTCTCTACCTCTTTTGTCCCTCTTAGAGATGTAGAAACATGGTCTTTTTTCGTTTAGTTGTTGTAACCCTTTGTGTAGAGAAGATTGATGTCTGGATAATTTATTAGGTGTTTTTGTTTCTTGAAATCTTGGTGGTCTAAAATTCCAGTTTTCAGTTACCGTCTCTGTGTATTGGTCGGTCCAAGTTATTTTATTTAATCCCTATCATGGCTAAGCAAATATACACAAGAAATACAAAACCGGAAACGCCTAAGAAAAGCGTTTGGTCATAAGAACACGGCGTTTTCTTCCTATCCAAGTAGAGGTCCACAGTGGATCAGACTCGATAACGCTGTAACCAGCGTTTGAGTAGAGGTTTCTAGCGGCTGCATCGTCTTCGTAAGCTCTTAAAGCAAGAAGCTTGAAACCCCACAAGTAACATATAACATCACATGCCTTTAGCAATGTACTTGCCATCTTCTTTCTCCTGTTGATGTAAGAATACCCAATTCCATATAAAACACATTGGTTACTAATTTTTTATACCAAATGAAAAGAGAGAGAGACGGAGAGACCTTTGAGCCTTGGAGACGGCTAAGCCGGAGACGTAAAGATATTCTTCGACGCCGGGAAAATGACGGAGTACTGAGTTTTCATTTTGAGCTGCGATGTCAACTACTCCGACGACACTTGAGCTCGAAGATGTTTCAGCTTCGTTTGTTTGCTCCGCCACGAGACATGCATATCTGTCGCATTTTAACTTTTATAGTTTAGTTACATTTTTAAGATTTGAACACTTCTTGAAACGAAGTGTTTTTTTTGTTTGCTTTACCTGTCAGGAGGTGAATTCTTTAGTTTGTATAGAAGCGCTGACAAAACTTCTGCCTGCAATATGTATATTCTCACTTTCATCAAATGTGATTCGGATGGTCCCAAATTTATATTTAAAACAATACCGTTTATAAAATACCGTTTTATGCGTCTATGACTAAACTCAAATCTATATTTATCCAACCTTTCTTCTAAACTTGTATATAATAACGAAATCTTCATATACATCAAAACATATAAATCCTATATGAAAACCATATTATGAAGCTGCTTATTCAGATAAAATAAGCAAATAGTGAAGAAACTAACCTGAAAAAACATAAAGAAAAAATCATTAAAAAGAGCGAGAGGGATGTGGAAAGCCTCGGCTTGAACCAGAGACACTCTCCTCATCTCTTCTTCGTCGTCTCTCCTCAACCTCCTCACGCCCCATCCGTGTTGACTCACCACATACTTCAACTCTATCTCCGCCGCATTCTGAGTCAAACTCGTTAGCGACTCGGTCGATGCGCACCGAACGATCGCCGGAAAGCGGCTCCACTTCAAATTCCGTCGTCGATCTGTTGCCTGGCTAGACCTTCCCGGATATGGAAACTCTGGCCTAGCGGCGGAGTAGAGGCTCTCTGGCAAGTGAGCCATCTTATTTTTCTAGCATTTTTCAAAAAAACAAAATGCTTAATATTCTCATTTTCTTGCATTTTTATACGATAAGAAAAATATCAAAGAGATAAGATACTTCCATCGTCTGTTTTTTTGTGGTTGGGAATCATCGCTAGCTCCAGAGAATTTTTCAAGAATCCAGGCAGACCAGCACCCTTAAATCGTATTTTCTAGGAATCGAATCTCAAAACCTTAAACATTAATTAACTATTTGGTCAGTTTAAGAATTTTTATTTTTTAAGATTAAGAAACTTTAAATAATTAAGCTGGTTTCATTAGCCACGTGGATAAATCGTGGCCCTACATGCGAAGATTTGAAGCATCTCAGAGCTTTGCCAAGAAAAAAATAGCTGATAGTTTATTTCGTGTTCGTTAAAGAAAATGCCACGATTTTTTTAGTTACCTTTTACCAAGAAATCCCGCACATTTGATCGATAAACCTTTGAAGTGAATCGAGCTAAAGATGCGATTTCAACGTTCTCTAGAGGACCAGAGTCAACGCCACTAGACCACCAACAAATGATATGGTTTTGATTTATGACAAAAGAAAATGTTTGTAAATTATCTTAGGAACCGTGCCATATAATCCAAATGCGAAAAAGATGTAACAATAAATAAAATTTTCCGGAAATATAAAAGAAAAATATAAAAAGTGTCTAAAACAACAACGATCATTCAATTTGATATATCCGGAAAGCAAATGAACAAAAATTTTACCGGTTGGTGTATGGAACCACATATCAAGAACATCTCTGTATCGCAACATATGACGTCTGGCTAAGCACGTGTTTCGAATACTTGAAAAAAAATTCAGTGGGGATGTAACAACAATAAATAATAATACAACGAAGGATTCTTCTCAAACTTCAGAAGAATCAGAACCACGCCCACCAAAAAAATGATCTCTCCATTCACCAAATGTCGCAAATGCCAAAAGACCGGTAATCGCAGGAAGCACAAACCGAATCACCCCAAAGACGAAACAGCGCCGTGCCCAATACGGAACCTTAGTGTTGTTGTTACAACGGCTCGATCTGGTCCCTTGAGTCACAGTGATTATTGGACCATAGATCCAACCATACACACGCAACGTGAAGGCATTTGCAACGAAATGCAAAAGGCAAAATATTTCCCAAAGACATAGCCAGAGTTCACCGTTGCCGCCCAATGCGTCCACGCAAAACTCTCCCGCTAAACCGCAAACAATACCGAGGAAAAGAACAATGAAAGTGACCGGCCTTGTCTGGTTCGTACCTGTCGAGCGTTGGATTATGAAGTAAGTGAAGACGAGGATCATTAAGAAACCGGATGAATACTTGGCCCAAACTTCAACCCGGCAGATCAAGATGTTTAACTCTGTGTTTAACCATGAGAACCCCCACCAATGAGAACTTTTTTCCTCGAATGGCTCGCATATTGAGGTAGCTTCCTTGATTTTCTGTTGTGAGAAGACGGAAGCGCCATATAACATAAAAGCCAGCATGATGAAGACGCTTACGCCGAGCCAGTCCATTGTTCTTCTGACCAAATCGTCTCTTTTTGTATCTTCCAACTCGGTTTTGAATTTCTCGTCTCTGAACGCAGCTTTCGAAACACCCATCTCTAGCTTGGCTTTCTTCATGTTGCTTGATTCGGTTTTTAGGTCGTTTGCTCGTACTTGCTCTTCTAAAAACCTCCGTTCGAATGTGGTCAAGGACATTTCTGAGCTTCTAGGGACAGCGTAGAGTTGTCGAGTCTCTTCGTGCAAGACAATCTCATTCATCGTTCTTGCACCGCCTTGAATTTCTTCATAAGCAGAAGTAGCAGATGAAGTTTCCATTGCGGATAGGCGCTCGGTGTCTGAGCATCCGTCTATTGTAGAACTCGCAACATTATTATCATTGTTTAACTGTTGCGGAAATGCGTATTCATTGGTCAGTTTAAGGATCCTTAGAGTACTCTTAAATGATCTCTCAAAGTTGGTCGCAAAGGAACCAAGCTTATCACCACCATAGACCTGAAAATCACATCATTAATACAAGTAAACAAAAGAAAAGTCTATAAAATGAAGAAATCGAAAAATTCGGGTTGGCTTACACTGGCTAAAGATTCTTTGACAGCGGAAGCAGAAATCTGCAGAGCATAATCAGTGAAAATTTGTGTATCACTACCAAAAAAAAAAAAAAATTTTATGGAGAAAGAGAGATTGAACAGAAATCATTTGAAAATTCAGAGTACTTACTACAGCCAGATCATCGACATAAACATTCTGACCTGCGGCACTTCTCTTAAGAACCTAGACAACAATGAAAAAAAAAAGAGTAAAACTTACAGAGCAATGCAAGTCAATGACTTTTGGTAGCTAATTAACCAGCCATGATTCAGGTTGAAAATTGGTGAAATCACAATCAAAACTACATATTTGACAGTCGAAAGGCGAGACAAGTCAACTAGGTTGCTTCTCTTCAGAAGTGTTATTAGCCTTGGAACCTATTTTCTATTGATTGTCTCTGATTCGGATTTGAACATTTGACCTTCTCTCCAATCCAGAGTAGATTCAAGTTTGTTGCTTCGTTGAAGCTCACTTATAGATCCTCTCATTTAGATTTTGAAGAGAATACCCTCTTTGAACAGAAGATCCTCTCCACAGGAAAGCCTAAATTAAAGTATTTAGGTCAAGATACAAACTTTTAATATAGAAACCCTAACTTTCAAGCGAGGTCAACCATAGGAACAAAAGTGAAACAAACCCTATAACAGGAAACGATAAACCAAAGGCCAGTTACGTATAAAAGGAGCATAAACAGAGCCATGTGATATAAAGTATGGAAATTGAACGAACCAGATTGGCAAAAACCGCGAATGACATTCCCAGAGGAAGCGCCAAGGGTTCGGCTTGTCGTTCCCCAACGCTTCGTCGAGCCATACCTAACCGCACCGTAGGGTTTCGAAATCTATGAACCACTCGCGAAACTCTTCGAGTACAGTTAGGGTTAGAGGTAGAAGATGAAGAACATGAGGAAGAAACTTCGTCGTTCTTCATTATCTCTTTCTTCTCTGCCTTAAACTTTCTCTTTTCTAAAGTCGATGGGTTTATCTTCTTCTTCATCTTCTTGTCTTTGGCTCTTGAATTCGCCGGATCAGTGATTGGATTTTGGGGTTCCGGCGAAGGAGAGACGTGGAGGGCGTCCGTAGCCTATATGTCACGCCACCGAAACCGAGGGTTTCGAAAAATCCTTTTATAAAGGTCTGGGCCTTGTTTCTTAAATTTTGGGTATTTTATTTGGGCCGTGGGCCATTATTTATTTGGTGGATCGAAACCTTAATGTTATACAAAAATATACTTTTCTCTAAAAAAAACTAAAAGAAATAAATAATTTTTTTTTTTCTTCTTCCCCAAAATTAATCAAAATTCTTTATAGATTTATATATAATTTATCACTAATAAATTTTAATTGATTAAGAATTATCTCTTTTTCTTGTTATTTTAAGATCTATTTTTTTATGTTTTTCAAAATTTCACTTAATATTTATAAATTGAACAAATATTATATTTCAATAAAAAAAAATCTACAGGTTTAAAAGTAACAGCCACATTTTAACAGCATAAGTTTCTAAAGCCAAAAATCTACAGTCAAAGCCAAAAGTAACAACTCTTACCAAGCATGGCCGTAATTTTTTCAAAACAAGACAAAAAATAGTAAAGTTTAGATTTAGAAACTTTATACTTTAAAAAAAAAATATATGTTTGGCTAAAAAATAGCTTTGAAAACTTTTAAATACCTTAAAAATTCTCAAAGTCTAACGCCAAGCAGAACCTCTATTTTTTAATAGCATCTATGTGAAAGAGATCAGAGACCTTTTTTTTTTTTTTTAAGGTTTTCACTCATAATCTTAGTAATCATAAAATAAGCTACAGAAAATCGCATCTCCTTATTATCAGTTTTTGTTCTATACAATTTTTAATAATCCTAAAAAAAGTTTTGGAAAATCGCATCTTTTCATCATAATTTGTTTTCTACTATATACTTTCACTTATAACCGTATTTTAACAATTTTGCTGAAAAAAAAAAACCGTATTTTAACACTTATAAAAAAATGCTTTGGAAAATACTCATTTATACCATGGAAGTCCCGAAGAGCTAATGTTGAATCCGGATTTTTATGCCGAGTCCCAACAGCAACATAAAAAATCAAAGCAATCGTCAGGTAGATAATAACATGAAGAATTCCAATTACATTCGTTTCTTCCCAGATATTTTAGAGGGAACAAATATAATTACACTGGTTATCAAAAAAAAAAATATATATATATATATAATTACATCTATTAGCAACATAAGAACATTCGGATGGGAGCTGCTCGTGGCAACATCAATGAAAATTCGGAGAAGTTATAAGCGTTTTTTCTAGTGGGGTTACATTTTTGTGTGTTGTCCTCAAAGATGCTGTAAACGTTCTTTCTAGTGGCATTTGAGAGATGGCATTGGATGAGAGCTGGTCGTGGCAACAACGATGAGAACTCGAGTTCTTTAGAATTGCAAATACAAATGTCCGAACTTCGTGTTCAGAATCAGTATTTCTTCGTCGATGATCTTTTTGGTTTGTTAAGACGTGTGCTTAGCTTGTTCGATTTATTTGTTTTCCTGTTGTAATTTTGCCATTGTTTGTAGTTTTCGGTATTTATGTTTTCTTAGTGTTCTTTGTAACTTCGATAGCAAATTATAAAATTGGTATAAAATTTAACATTTAAACCCAAAACAAAAAAAACACCGGTAAAAAAAAAACACGTCGTATGATGTTAAAAATAAACCAATTATATATTAAAAAAACTACTGAAGAAAGGCCTTGTGTTAGAATAACTGGGCCGGGCCCAAAACAAGATATCAATGTATTGGCAGCCTCCCGGGTAGTAGTATATCGTTCCTTTGGAAACAGATTCGCCGTAAAACTTATCGTTCATCTTTTGCAGTTTCTCGATTAGTTCTGATCATGGCGTTGAACACAGGACTCAGATCTGTCTCAAGGATCATAGCTTCTTCCGAATCATCTGTCTCCAGATCTGGTCAGTATCCAAAACAATAAAAAAAAAAATTTTAATCGGCTGCTTTGGTTTACATTTCCCCTTTTGTAGTCTAGGGTTTTGTTTGGCTGCCCAGAAATCGAATTACTCTGTTCCTTGATTTTCTTATTGCTGCGGAACGGATTTGGTTAGCTTCTTTTATTCGATTTTGATGTGTATGTGCGATTCTTCGTCGATTGGTTTTATATGCTTTCTTATCATCAAGCGTTGAATTTTGGAATTTCGAATTTTGTTTGAAACATCTCCGATCGCAAATTCCTTCCTTGAGACACTTCAATGGAATGATGTGAAAAAAGATTGTTTGTGGAAGGCTGATGAAGATGTATCATGAAATCAAGAATATCTGTGTTTTCCTTGCTTCACATGTACTAAAGGAACCTATCAAAGTACATACCTTTGGCTTCTGAAATTGTATCAAATCTTAAAATTATCATGTTTAGTGTTTGGTAAATAGGTTAAAGGTTCCATTTTTGCAGCAAGCATCATCTATTGTTCAAACAAAATACATTTACGTAGCTCTCTGTATATACATAAGATGTGTCTTAGCAGCAAAACCTCTAGTACTAGGATCAGCGTGTTTTGATATATAGGTTAAAACATATATGAGCTACAAGATGTTAATCAGTTTCTAGTTAGGCCAGTCATTCGCATTATTTTTACCCATTTCAAAACTTGTTGAAAATTTCTTTGTCATCATCATCATCAACAGTGAGCAGAAGCTTTCACTCGACTGGAGCTAAGAAGATGAGCGGAGGACATGGCCATGACGAGCCATACTACCTCCACGCGAAGCACATGTACAATTTGGACCGCATGAAGTACCAAGGTCTTAAGATGTCTCTCGGAGTCTTCACAGCTTTTAGTATCGGAGTTGGGGTTCCCATCTTTGCAGTCGTCTTCCAGCAGAGGAAGACCGCATCTGGTTGAGTCCCTCATGGCGCTGTTGTTGTCAGCTTGAATAATTTGTATGAGTTCTCAAACTCTGCTTTTACAAGAGAGTTTCTCGCTTCTTTTGGATCTTAGCTACAAGTCTTATCATTATGGTAAAGTTTGTATTTTCTTCCTCCTTTGCTGGCTGTAACAATAATGACAATCCGACATAGACGGTCTTATTTTTTATACTTCGATTGGCATTGGATATTTTGTTTGAATACTTTTTCACTTTCATATATGAATCGTAGAAAGATCTCCCAAAAGCCAAGAAAGATGAACATATTCACATATCTATAATTCAACAGCACAATCAAAAGAAAATTTGAAATCCAGAAAAGCGCACACAAAAAACCCATCAAATAATGTGAAAAATCTGTTCAAGAGAGCTTAAAACCACATCTGTATCATCATATTTGCCATTCGAGTGTCTCAGGCAGGCATCATGGCAGCATTCAAACCGCTAAAACATGTTTCACAATAGGAGTTGCTAATCGCCAGCGGTATCCTCCTAACCGCAGATCGCGGATCTTCAAACGCGAATGTCACGAGGTGTGTTTGATCACTTTTTGTCATCACCACCGTTTTCACTAGCTTGAGTTTGGTTTGGCTCTTGATGTTGCTGGTGATGCTGATGTTGATGTTGGTCTAGCGTCATGGCCAAACCGTCGCCTCTACTGCCACGCATTGCAGCCGCCATGTTGCTCTCGGCCACTCCTAATCCTAGCTGTTGACCTCCCAACATCATTGACCCCATTGGTGCAGTTACGACCCGACCTGTCCCAACCGGATAATTCCCGGGATTGAATGCCCACATTTGGTGACCCGGCTGCTGCTGCATCTGCTCCCGCCCACCCGAGCCACTCATCGGAAGCATCCAGAACGCGCTTCCTCCGTTCGTGGTCCCAGGAGCCATCGCCCACATGGGTTGAGGCACCACATTCGCCGTCACACGGCCCTGACCCGGACCCGGACCCAACTCATGAT
Organism: Eutrema yunnanense; assembly: GCA_002933935.1. Taxonomy (NCBI): domain Eukaryota; kingdom Viridiplantae; phylum Streptophyta; class Magnoliopsida; order Brassicales; family Brassicaceae; genus Eutrema; species Eutrema yunnanense. The sequence goes on from PKML01014013.1 coordinate 592,079, forward strand.
CCTGGAACTGGCCCGGTTTCTGAGAACTCCCACTTGGTTCCGACTCCTTGAAGTAATCTTCTCTGTAAGCTTTTGTTAAGTTGGTCGGGTTTCTCTCCGTCGACATTATTGGTGGGTACATCTGATGGTGAAAGCCAAACACAGCAGCGTTCTGCGCGGCGGCGGCGGCGTTTAACAGCTTCCTAGAGGGATCTACCGCGGCGGAGGAGGAAGATGATCCGTTAGTACCGTTACTGTCGTCGTAGAGAGACATTCCGGTGCTGTGAAACGAGAGCGGCGAAGAAGAAGACTTTGACGGCTGAGCGAAGATGGTGGAGCCGCCGCTACCGCGTAAAGAGGCGTTAAGCGTGGAGAAATTCGCCGGGATCGTTCCGGTGCCTGTAGATGCGATGATAGCAGGCTCGGCTTGCTGGAGCAGCCACTCGATTGTCTCTCCGTCGGATTTATGACCCAACTCTCTCGTAAGCTGGAAAACTCTAGCGGCGCACATCGCCGGCATGCGGATTCGCCGTCCACGGCCGTCGACTTTAGTGTGCCGATCTTTAGACGGCTTCTTCACGGCGGATTTAACTACGGCTAGAGCACTGCCTGAGCTCGTGGTGCTTGTGCCTGAGCTCGTCGCTGAACCGGAGATACCTCCTACAAAAGGAACTGATCCCGGTGACGGGTTTTCGGTAGAATTAAGTTGCAGCCCCGCCTCCGCCGTCGCAACAGCATCTCGTTGACGGTCGTGGGAATTCTGATTCGTGCGAATTTCCATCTCCTGGATCCTCAAATACCTAAAAAGCTGTCGTTTTTAAGCAAAACCCATGCGAATTCCGACAGCCGACATCGAAGTCTCCAAAAATCTGAAGCAATTTGGAGGAATCAATTGAAAAAAGGAAAAGAAGAAGAGCGAGTGGCAGTGAGGAGATCTAAGCAGAGCTTTCTACTATAATGGCGTTGTGAAGAAGAGAGAGAGAGAGAGAATGATTGAAGGATAAAAACAAGTGGATATGCTGGAGGAAACTATCCATCTAAAATCTTATTCAACCTTTATTGACTTTTTTGCTTTTCTTACACTGTTCTTGTTTCTCCTCTTCTTCCTCTCCATTTTGCTCTCTGGTAGTTAAAAATGAAAAGCGCCTTTTAAAACTAAACATAATGACCCATTACAAAATCATTTTTGGTCTTTGGTTAATTCTGCTATTTTTCAGATTTTAATTATGATAAAAAACAAAAAAAAATACTCTTTAATTTTTTAGAGTTTTTTTTTGTTTTTCATGCTGATTCGAAAGTAATTCCAAACTCTTAACGGGTCCAGACTAATCTTATGATATGCACGAGACCGCTCAGTTACAGTGTAGTCAAGAAATTGTATTGGTAATTCTCTGAACTGGATCAGCATGGCGACTTTTGCAACCAGAGAAAACTACTTCCACTACCATTTTTTGGTTTAAAAAAAAAAAAATATAGTGTTTGATTTTCAAATTTTAAACTGGAAGGGACGGTTCATACTTTTAAAGTACAATCCTAATTGCGATAAAATTAGAGGTGAGATTAATTACGATATACACCGGATTAGTGAGAAGAAAAGTTGAGGTATAATTATTTCAATATGGTGGTTGCTAATACTAATCCACTCACCGTTTTTTAAAATCGTTTCTTCTGTCGATAAAGACGTTACTGGTGAGCGGTGATTCATGTTAATCACTCTCCTCAACAACCTGTTTTGCCTTCTTTTTTATATTCTTTCTTATTCCCACATGAAAAAGTTTGATTTTCAATTTTTTTGTTTTTTTTTGGGTGTGGCAATAGTTAGATTTTGAATCTTTGATTATTATACATACTGGACACTTTTTCATACCAGCCAAAATCACGCAAGATACAAAAAAAAATCTATTATGGATTATCCGAGATGTAATAATATGGGAAAGACTCATATCATCACTTTTTAGAATTACTAACACAAAATCTACGTTGCACGGAATCGCCGGCAAAGCTCTGATTCCTGCTTTGGAATCGAAGTCGGAATCGGAATCGGTCGGAATCGCTTAGGAATCGCGATTCTGGAAAAGTAGAGTTTGGAATCGATTGGGAATCGTACGATTCCGATTTCGAAGCGTCCGACGATTTCATAAAACCAAATAAAAAGTTTTCTGAAGAAGACGAAGACATGGTCTGATCACTTGCTATTCTCTTTGGGCTTTTAAACTTTTTTATGGTCCAATTGTATGTTTTGTCGGCAGTCCATTTGTTTATTATTTTATTTTTTTCGAATTGTTTATTATTTTTAGCGGCTAAATTTTGTTATTAATAAATATTATCTAATTGATGATTTGTTTCTTTAATAGAATATATTATAATTATAAATCTAAATTAAAAAAAAAAGATTGAACATTCTGCACGTAAGTAGAAGAAGCAAAGATAATTTTAAACAACGACGATATCAATTTATGATTTAAGTATTTTTTTTTTTAAACTGAGTTACTGATTTTTTGTTATTTAACATATTTTATTTTTTAATATATTTGGTGTTTATTCTCTTCCCTTTCCATCGACAGCATATATAAACGCTTCCAACACGTACCCGCTTCCTATTTTTTTTAAAAAAACTCGATTCCGTGCTTCCAAACGCTTCCGCTTCCGCGTACCCGCTTCCGATTCCATACAGCTTAGCACAAAACAGATTATATTATCTTACCATTAATATTTGGGTAAACAAATATTACCTTCTTATTAGTAAAATGAAAGAAAAAAAAATTGATGGCCGAAAATCTGGAATAAAAAAATATGTTAAAAAATTTTCATTTCGCTTATAAAATAATTGATTTGATCATAATACTGTAATAGTATAGCATCTATTGATTGCGTTTGACTTAGTAAAAGTACCAAAAATTACTGAAAGTGTGTGGTTACATACGGATATGTAAGTTTGAGTTGTGGTTACATACGGATATGTGTGGTTACTGTGGCTCGGCCCGAGTTTGAGTTGAGCCCGCCCAGTTTGAACCCGAATCCGAGTTGAGACCGTGAAAAGGGTACTCGAAATGAGTCTGCCCGTTTTAAGTCCGGGTAGTTCGGGTCACCCACGGATACCCGAGTTAGAATTTTTTTTTTTTTTTTTTTTTTTGTTTGTTTGTTGACTTGTAGATTTTTTTTGGTTTTTGTAAGTTTGTACATCAAACCACGGAAACTAAATTCATATAACACAGCCAAATTAAGATTCTTCTACATCAATTTTTGCTTAATCTAGGTTCCAGAGCGAATTCTGTCAACTCATAACCATATCAGGAGAAATCAATGAACTTTTATAATAACAACAAAAGAACAAGATCTTTACACAGGGAAGAGATATAATTGGATAATAAAACTTGATCTAAGTTAGTAAAAAACGAGAATGAAGAGTCTTTGATCAGATCTAATCTAGCACCTAATCGTAGTATCTGCCCTTACTTTATCTAAAAACTCAGATTCGATAATCAAATCCATTTATCACCAAACGCGACGAAAGCAAACAACTTTTGATGCAATTTTGTTTTGGGTTACAAAAGGAATAGAGAAACGAAACCCTGAGATTGGAAAAAACCGAAAAGGGGAAATTCCAAGATAAAGGAAAAAAAATCCGAACGATAGAGAAGCTGGATCGGGAATTAGGGATTTAGACTTCGACGATAGAGAAGAAAGAGGCAAAAATTTTAATTGACAAAAAAAACCAGTGGATACCAAGTACCTGATCGGGTATACCCATCTGGGCCTGCAGATATAAAAGCCTGCCCGGTTTGAGCCCGAATTTTTCTAGGCAAAAAAATAAAGCCCGCGGACTTACTATTCCATACAGGTCCTGGGTACCCATCGGGCTTTTACCCATTTTTAACATCCCTAAGTACATGGTAATAATCGGACACTTCGTATACTCTGTTTTTTTTTTCTTCTTTTTCTAATTTGTTTCTGTCGGATTGTGTCTTGTGATGTAAGACTTACATTGGTCAATGGGTCAATAGTCAGCGGCTCCTTCTACTCAGTTTGGCTAATTTCCTAGTGAGTAGACTCATATAGCCATCCCTAGACAACCATTCTTGATTTTTCCAAATAATAAAAACTTGGGAGAGCTATATGAATGTTTTTGTTGTTGTTAATTGTAATTATCAAAGGTAAATGCACAAAACGGATATCATCTAATTCAAGTCCAAGAAGAAGACCTATTAAGAACAGGTTTCATATGTTTCTCTTCTTCCATTGAGATCATTCCCACATGCGTTGGATCATCCATCATCATCTTTGCCACCAAATAGCCAGCGATCGACCATGTCTGATATTTCCTGGCCTGCTTTCCGATGAACCTTCCTGACTTTCCGTCGTAGTACTCCGGCCATCCGTCCTTCAACAGCCGTGCCTCCGCCAAGTCTATTGCCCGTCGTGCTATTTGTGGCCGTCCGGTCTTTATGCTGGCCGCCGTTAGTAACCATAGAAGCACTACATTTTGCATCAGCCACATGAGTGAACCATATTTGATTGAATGAAAAAAAAACAAATATAATAAATGTGTCTTTAGAAGAATATAATATGGGTGAAAGCATTCACATGAATCTGCTCTCACCGTTCACATTTTAAAAGTTAAATATTAGTCTACTATAGTATCCAATACTTTTTGCCATTATAGACGTTTTAACTTTTATGTGGCTAAAAAACTCGGGTTTCTACATGATCTATAATATTAATTTGGATTTTGGTATAATGTTCTTTCGAGTTTTCATAATCAAAAGTACCACTACAAGAAAACAAGTCGAATTTTGACCAATTTTTTTTTGGTCAAAAATTTATCGACTGATTTTAGACCAATAAACGACTGATATTGAATCGGTCGATATTTGGTCGAAACTTGAATAGGAAGGACAATATTCTTCAACCACTCGTGTTTTGTTTTATCTATAGCTTTATCTATATCTTACTAATTCGCATTCGTTTATTTTTAGGTTTGGTCAAAACGATATCTATATATTTCCTTTGTGATTTATGTTCTCCTTAATTAGTCTAATTTATGGTAATTTATACTTACATTCTCAATATGTTCTGTAAGTTTTGACAACTTAATGCCCATTAGCTCCCAACAAGCTCAAGTCAAACTTTCAGCTTCCGAGAAAAAGGTTTGCTTTTTAAAAAATTTGTCGCTAAAACTTGGACTCCACTAATTCATTCAAAAAAATAATTAATGACTTGTAAAAGAAGGTAACTCACCTGGCCAAGAGCCTCCGTTGTGGTAGCTCCACCTTGTGTTCTTAGGGTCGCAGCCAGTAACGATCCGCCATTCGTGACTCTCCATTGCCGGATAACATATCTTCAACGGCATCTCTCCAACCAGTTCCTCCCACCGAGCCTCGATCAAGTCCATGATCGCCATGGACTGCTCGGGGGTGGCCAAGGAGGAAAGGACTGCGATACAATTTCCCAACGCAAACCACCTGAAATCCATGCGAGCAGGACTAACGTTTCCAACGAAGTAGCCACCTCGGAGAGGCATGAAGTCAAAGAGCCAATCCGGGATGGAGTCGGGGATGACGTTGAACTTGTTAACGGCGGTGTGTGAGTATTCCTCCGTCTTGTAACGGTAAATGTCATTGAGCTGCTGAAAATCGAGCCAAAAGTAGCTTCGCATGTGGAAGCTCATCGCGTGAAGCCGCTTCACTATCTTGTCCATGAACTCTTTTCCATCGGTGTCGTGTTTTAGCATCGAGAGTGCGGATCGAAGAGCCATGAAAAAGAGGGCTTGGATCTCGATCGGGTATCCGTAAACACCCTGAAATATATTTCAAAACCATTTATTCATATGTGTTAATGGCGCATTCGCACAAAGCTCTAATTAAGTTTTTGTTACGAATTTCATGTCAGAAGTATGATGAGACCTAAAGTAATATATAAAGATATAGATCAATCTACTCATTGGCATTTGATTTTGAGTTTGAAACTTATAAAGTAATCTATCTTTTTTTTCACTTTATTAGCTACATTTTTTTTTTATTTAAACTTTGCATGAGTTCTCATAATAGTTTAAAACGGTCATACACAACAGTGTTGGTTTCTTGGATTTATGAAACTACATATATAGGCAAGAGGGTGATAAAGAGATTACCATTCTCCGGTCGATCATGGAGCAACCATCCGCGCAAAGCAAAGTCGGAAAAGTATCAAAACCCTCAGAGAGACACAAAGAGAGTATTAGCTTCATTCCCTTTTGGCACTCGGGTCTCTCAGCTAAAGAATGGTCTCCCGTAGACTTTGTGTAAGCTCGGAGGAGAATAATCCACCAGAAGCCTGAATCAACCGGAGCCACCCTCCCGATGGCGCTCTCTCCAAAGTCAGCAATGATCGTATCCGTCTTCTTGATAGGGTTATGGAGAACTTTAAAGCTCGCAGGCATTGCGCCGTCACCAAGCTTGAACCTGTCGATCCTTTTGTCTTGTCCCTGGATATGAAGAGTCTTCAGGAGAAAGTTCTTCACAATATCTGGTTCTCCATTCATCAAGAATGCCAGAGCGCTCGGTACAAAATCCCGTACGAATACCTTACCATAGCCAAGAAATATTGTAGTAATGAGGCAAAACATTTATATACTTTTTTTTATTTTGCATTTTCAATCAAAGCAAACTCGAAAGAAACAAACCACAAAACCATATATACCTGATCATAGTTCAAGACCTCCTCAGAAGCATGGTCGTAGGCGGCGATGGTTCCTACCGGTTGTCCTCGGAAGTAGACTTGAGACCGGCGTAGAGCCTCCCAAGCTTCTGTGACCATTGGGTGAGGGTCAAACGAGCCTTTTATGGAGAAAACCGGAGTGTCCCAACCAGACCTACCGTCCAGTGAGTGTGCACTGTCGTAGAGGCTTAACTCGTTCAAAGACTTTTCGTCGTATGATTTTCTCCGTTCGAGTTTCAGTCTTGGCCTGTCAGGAAGCAGAGACAGTAGGTCGCTGTCGTCCAGCTCGGATGATATCGAGCATAACGAGTTCACTGCTCGCATTCCTTCTGACTCCTTTTGTTCGACGTTCGTGGATAGTGAGCTCATCGAATTCACCGCTCGTAGACGTAGTACCACCCGTTTCTTTTGTCGGTCCATGGAATGGGAGGTAGCTAAGTTGTTCCACAAAACTCTTTTATTGCTACACGAAAAATGGCAAACAACTAAGAATCTAAGAACATTTGAGTTGAAATTTCAAAGTATCGATTTCGATTCTCGGACCGGGAGAGAAAAGAACAAGCAAATGACGTTAAGAGAAGGACCCAATATAGAGAGAGATAGGAAGACAAAACGTGTTTACATGAGCGTGGGTTTCTGGCGGATAGACAGATCTAATTAATGTTTCAAGATATCTAACCATCTGTGGTTTTTTTTGCAATTATATTTTCTTTTCTTTGTATTAGTTGTGCATATTTGTTACGGTTTATGGTCTATATACATATAGAAAAACATATTTTGATTAGCTAAAAGATCTTATCTAAAACAGAATAAATAGCTGTTAAGAAGATAATTATTACACATGTCATTTCATGTTCTTTGCTCCATTTTGATACATTTTACAATAAGAAACTTATATTTCTCGCAAAAGAAATAAATACTATTTTGTGGGAGTTGGATTTTTATTAATTGTAAGATTTTTTAAATTTTATTTTTATTTGTTTATACATTTCAATATTCTTATAAGATTTTATTCTTATATGAATTCTAATATTTTTTAGAAATCTATTATTATTAGTTTGATGATTTTTAAATTCTATTCATTTGATGTTCAAAAAGTTTTGACTTTAATGATTTTGTAATTATGTTAAAATTTAGGGTTATTGAGATATGAATTTTTAACAATTTAACTAATAAAATATATTTTTCAAAATACGATATATATCTATTAGATTCTTAAAAATTGTTATAATATAATTTTTTATGGAATTTTTAAATACAAAAAACTCTCTGCAAATTTTTTAAAAAAATTCTACAAATTCAACAAAACTTTATAAAAATTTAACAAATCTTTTAACTTTTAAAATTAATCAATTCTATCTAAACCCAACTCCCACTAACCCCTTTTTGTCCTCTAATATCTTATATGACCATGTGAATAATTCTGTTCTTGTCCTTTAATCACATGATTTGTTTGAATTTACTTTCTGATGTAAGATATTAGAGGACAAAAAAAACTTTTCATATAACAGATTGGTTATGAATTCACATTAACATAACAACTCTGAATGTAAAAATCCCACACTACCGGTGGCTCGTTAAACTCTGGCATTCTTCCCGCCTCTTCTGCTAATCTCTTCGCACAACCGACATGGCAACGTATCGAGACTCACCGCGCGGGTTTTCCCATAGTTCCCCATTATTCCACACCGCCTCCACGCGTGGTACTCCGAGTAAGCCACTGGATCATCACCGAGCAGCTTCACGTACGCTGCCAATTCCTCCATCGAACCGAATTTACTACCGTCTATCACGGAATGAGGCGGGACAAAATCTTGCACGTTAGAGGCTCCGAAAAAGATCGGAACAGAGCCTGAGTCGAGCGCATAGAAAAGCTTCTCGGTCACGTATGACTCAATGGCTGTGTTTTCGATTGCAAGGACAAATTTGTAGTGTGACATAGCGCAGTGGAGATGGTCGTACCATTTTGGCTCGGCATTGGACTCAGCGACACATTCTGGATACATAGAGAGGGCTGAGTCCAAGCCGCCGACATTGTTTAGACACTTGCCAAAGGAGTGGTGGGGAATCAAATCGAGGAGGCTTTTAGCGAGGCGGTCTCTGTGAGCAAGGCATCTAGAAGAAGACCAATACACCAGAACATCCTGTGCAATGTTTATCGATCGAATTTCAAATGATGAAATCAAAGACGAAAAAGAGTTTAGTAGGCTACTTACATTGTTTTTATGTGCAGAGATATGATAGTTTCTGTTATTATGAAAGAGAGCACCCGCGTAAGTTGTCTGGACATCATCTTTGGCATGGTAGCTGATAAATATATCTTCACGGCCTGAACGTTTTCTTCCGGCCTCTAGCTCCATGTACACGCGAAGGGGATCTCCTACATGTCTCTAAGTAAAAAAGCAAGAAACTCAACATCAATGGGATCCAATAATTGAAAGATTATTATAGTGAAGCAGGTATTGCAGGATCACACATTAAATTCGAGGGAAAGTAAAGAGCATATGAGATTAAATTTTCCAAATCAATGACCCACTTTCCCAAAATGAATGCACAAAGCAACTCTATCTCCAAAGTTAGCTTCAAGCAAGTTTCTCCAGTCGAAAAAGAATAGGCCAAGATCAAGAACACAAAGTTTCATTTGGTTAAAATAAGCTTGCGAATACCAAATGTATCCCTTGAGACTAATCCACAGCTCTAAGAATTGATAACCTAAACACACTACTTAAGAGCTAGATTAAAGCAGACATCGCAAGCTCACATTCTGGCTATACAAAAAGACCAGAAGTACCTGTAGCGGAGGAGTTGTCGTCTCGAACAACAAAGCATCGGGTGAATCAGCCAGAACCGGTGATTTGGTCCACAAACAAGTCATCCCACATCGACAAGAGTAGAGATTTTCCAAATCATCCGGAATCCAAGTCCACCCTTTCACCAAAACCCTAACGTGCTCCATCTTAAGCTTACCACAACCCGACACGCCACCGAATTCTTGTAGAGAACCCGAACTAACATTGCCGCGGATCGAATCCTTGTGATTCTCCCTGAACCGAGCACAACCCACTCGCGAGTCCCATTTTCTAAAAGCCACGAAGACATCGCTGAACGGATCCGATGATACCGCGGCGGTGGAATCAGGTAATTTCGGTTCCGGGTCTATCGGATGGGGAATCGAAGTAGAGGCAGACGGGAATTCTAGAATGCCAGTGAAAGAGAGGATCAGGAGAGTAAAGAACATCATGAGTAAAGCCGCCATGGCGTTGAGGTGCCTCATTGGCATGGTGTGGGATTGATTCCTCTCAACCACCGAGATCCTCGACGCCGGAGGAGAAAGTCCGGCCAACGGTGGAACGGCTTTTCTTCATTCACTTAATGCGTAAACAGTTTCTCTACTTTACCAAAAATACAAAAGAATCCACAAAACGATGTCGTTCGAAAGGAATGTAGTAGAAATTGGGCCACTATTGGGCCTACTTTATAAGATTTACTTGAAACACATTTGGTTAATTAACCGTTTTTCCTATTGGAATTTTGCACCAATAGACATTTTTTTGAAATTTATTTGCACCGGTTATCAATTTCTAAATTTAATTGAAAAAATAACTTCAAAAATGAAAGATAAAACGGTCAGAAAAAAATATTAAAAATTAATCTAGTTTTTAGAAAATGATAAAAATTTAACAACTTTCTAAATAAGTGACAATAATAAAAAAGAGGTGTGTATACATAATAAGCTCATATTTTCTACAAAGGAACCGAGTTTGTGTATATATGGAAGAAGTAAAATCTCTAAACCTAAACCGAAATATGTTCATCTCAACCAAAAAAGACTATAAAGCATTAGTACAAACCCACACACACACACCCACACACACGTGCGTCTCGTAGTAAAAACTCAAATGCAAAAAAAAAAACAAAAAAAACTCATGTCCTGAACCACACCGGTTGGTTCTATGAACTTTTTTAACAGTCTGGCAGCGAGTTTGCAGAGGCGTATGGAGAGAACGTTCCGGCTGATTCACTGTAATGCAGAGGACGGAACGGATAATTCGATGATCCGGTTAATCCAGGTGACGCATTGCTCGGGCTAGGCCGGTATGGTGACATGTACCTCGCGTTGAGAGGCGAGATAGTCGGGTAACCAAGTGACTGTGGAGAAGCCATATGGGAAATGTATGATCTCTGTGACGGTGATGGAGAAGCTGCTTGTTGTCTGAGATCCACTGAGCTTCGACTTACGCTTATTGGAGGAGATCGCCGGAGTGGGGACGACCGGAACGATTGTCTGATGTAGGATGAGCTTGCGTGAGCGGGAGAGAAGGAGATTGAAGTTGGTAATGAGCCCATGGAAGGACCGATCAACATTGCGGATGATCTGAAAGAAGAGAGCGCAGAGGAAGAATGGAAAGACGATGCAGCGGATGAGAGCAATGGCGTGCTCTCTGAAGCCGGCGGCTCGCCCGTGCTCGTTCTCACATCCCGTTTGCACACGGGACAGAAAGTTCTCCATGAGGTCAACCACGAGTCAACGCACACAGCATGAAACTCTGAAAACACACACACAAACGGAATCGTTACTTGGTTCTAACACAAATGTGCCTGAGTTACAAGATTTTGTATATAATATATACTCACTGTGACGGCAAGGTAGGAGCCTGAGCTTGTCTCCGACGGTGTAGTCTTCGAGGCAGATAGCGCAAGCGAATGCAGTAGTGTTGTCTTCGTGTACCGAAGTGAATATAAGACTCGGCATTGCTTTCACCAAGCGACGACTCATACCGTGGAACTCACGGACTCGAGATGTTCGCCTTCTTATGCGATGCCTGCGAACAAAGAAACAAGTGGCGAGAACAGCTGACATTGCAAGCAGCGAGATGAATGAAACCGCCATGATCGACCACGCCGAGTTCTCGAAACTCGGAGTCAACCAAACTTTCGTATCGGACAAACCCGCAGACTCCTTTAAAGCTTCTCCCGTCTCTTTGGTTACGAAAACCGCATGAATCTTTATACCGCCCGAGTTACCTGCCACTGAAAACCCCCCCAGAAAAACATTGCTCTAAATGTCGAAGCTAGCAAACATTAGAATGACAGGATAAAGAGAAAAACTGAGAAGAATGTTTATTATTACTTGCAATCAAGATTCCACGGTCTTCGTTGTCATGGATAATGGCAGCTTTGAAACCAGCTTTCTGAGCTTTTCTGACTTTGTCTTCAAAACTGCAACCTCCTCTTACGATCAACACAAAAGGGGAACTTTCATTTGAGCTCTGTTTGGGTTTATTCATCAGATTTTGGCAAGCGTCAAGAGGCTCAGCTACATAAACTAATCCAATTTCACCAACAGCCTTCACAGACGGAGCTGCCCAAAAATAGAAGATAAACCTCTTCATTTTCAAACAGGTAAGAACAAATTAGAACAAGCACTAGCTGCGTTGACCCAAAATTACAGATTCAAGAACAAGCACTAATTCAATCACAAGCATAAACGATTATAGACGAGGGAAATCGGATAAGTTTAAGAAAACTGACCGAAATTAGCTTCGATGTCATCAAAAGAGCGAGTGATGTTGTTCCTGATCAAGATCACTTTGCCTGACGCTAGAAAAGAAACAGCAAAAAAGTGTAATAGTAGGACCAGAGCACGATTCATCATCGTCCCTACCTCCTCCTTCACAAATCGAACAGACGAAAAAGTTTCAATTTTTTTGTTGTTTTTTGTTTGGGTTTCCTGGGAAAATTTCGCGATAAGGGTTTTCAGACAATTGACACGTCAGCTTCCATTTAGAGCACAAATTCTAAACCATATCAGAAGCTTTCAAAGGAAAGAAAATTAAACCGAGAGGCTCTCAGATCGTCGAAAATGAAAATGGGAAATCGAAATTCTTGATCTTTTTTCCTCGAGACTAACGTTCTTGAGGAGAGAGAGAGAGAGATGAGATTTGGAAGCTACTAATTACTAAAATTGTCTAATGTATATATCTGGCTGGACTTCTCCGATTCGAGCTTTGTTAGGTTATTTGGCAGCATTCTTATTATTATTATTCGCATATATCGGATGATCGGATAAATGATAAAACTTTAAAATATAGTATTTTTTAAATATTAATTTATTTATTTTGGTTGTTGTAAAAGACAGATTACACGTAGTAGTGGAGAGCAGGTGAGTCATGAGATCGTGGTTTTTGTTTTGTGGATCCATTGGTTGATTCGTTGGTTTACCATTACCACTCATTTATTAAGTCCCAAAGTTTTTTTTTTGGTCTTTATACCAATTTTAAAGTTTATTGATGATTCACCGAAACTTTGACTAGGATATTTATTCTTATGACTTGTGTTAAAGTTGTCGATATGTCAATGGGAAAACTGCCAAAAAAAGCATCAACTTACAAATTATGACCATTAAAAACATCAATTATCGAGTCGGCCATTTAAATCATCATATTTTGTTGATTTCAAATTTAAACCCTCAACTTTTGTTGACTCGGCCAAAAAGAGCATAACGTTAAATCCGTAAACGGAATTCATAAACGGTGTTACAACTCCGTTAGTTTAATAAAACGGCGTCGTTTCATCTTTATCTAAAAAAAATAAATATTACATGTGTCACCATCTTATTGCAGGAATGATAGATGTTAAAAAAAAAAAAAAA
>PKML01014013.1:606074-618606 GCA_002933935.1 Eutrema yunnanense
ATATAATTGTCTTTTACAATTAGTGATTAGAATATGAAAAATATTTATTTTGTATTAAAAATCTTATCTATTATATATTTTTAAATAATAATTAATCCATATATATTCAAAGAACGAAATCTTGATATATTTTTCAATATAGTTTATTATATTTTATTTGAATTTATATCAAAATAAAAGTTAATAAATATTTTATTAATATTATAAAAAATTAGACACAAGAAATTATTTTTTTAAGAGTTTGTGAACTAACCACAAAACTATAGTTATTAAACGGTGCATAATAGAGTTATGTTTTCAAGATTATAGGTTTTACGGATTAGTCCGAATAATATTTTAATCCACTGTAAAACGGGTTAACTAGACAAAGTATTTTGTTTGACAACTTTATCTATAATCATGAGTTATACATATTATAATATTCAAATAAAAATTATTTTTCTAAAATTTCAAAATAATTTCCTTAAAAAAACTTATTCCGTGCTAATTATAACGTGGGTTAAATCCTAATTTAAAAAACAAAAAAAAAACTTAACCAAACATTTAACAATATTTTTGTCTCTTTCTAAATACATATGCCAACAATGAATAATCAAAGGCATTTTTTACAGTTCAATAAATATAAAACAAAATTTAATTACCTTTTTTTTTTTGTTCAACAATTTTTTTATTACCTAGTCTCCTTTTCTTACATAGATAATTCCAGTCAAGTCCATCATGTTAAACACCTAGGTCGGAGCTTAGATTCAATTGACCTAACAGCATCAAAATTATTTCGAACGAAAATCGAATCTAGGAAAAACGAATTTACACTATACAGTATATACTGCGGATTGAATATCACTGTCAGATTAATTACCTAGTTGTTTTATTAATTAAACCTTACAACAAAATCATTTAGGTTGAAAAAAAAAAAATCTCAGCGTTACCCATTAATATATACTAGCTTATTGGGTGCATGTTAGGTGTTATCTTTGTTTCTTCTCTGCAAGATGAAATATAGAGATAGAATTTTAGCAAAAGGTTATTGGTTGTCTTGTAAAAGATCAAAGCTAAGGGTTAAGGATTTCTATTAAGAGGTTTTTGGATCACGTATATATATTCTAGAACATGTTAGGCTAAAACGACAAATTGTGTTAGGTAAAACTTGTACGTGTATTTAACAAATTTGCTAATAATACATATTCTTAGGAAGAAATCTATATATTATATTGTGTTTTAGTTCATGTGCTATAGTTCTTGTATTTGGAAAATTGTACTAATATATTTTTATAATTTTGGAGTAATTCTCCTATTGATAACTGTTATCTGTTCGTAAACTCTTGGAGACAACGGGACATGCATGATGGTCCCCAATTCTATCACAAAAATAATTATTAGTTTCAATCAATTTTTTTTTACGAGTTTATATAGTATGATTTTCGTTCCAAATAATTTTGGTGCTGTTAGGTCAGTTGACTCTAAGCTCCGACCTAGGTGTTTAACATGATGGACTTGACCAGAATTTAAAAAAAAAAAAAAAAATATATATATATACTAGGTAATTAAAAATTTATTTTTATTCATTGAATTTTTAACCCAAATAAAAGTGTGAACCCTTCAATTAAATATCAATTATTATTAATTCACTTATTGTTTGTTTAAATTTTTTAAAATATGTTATATGACGGAAAAAAAACAGCAAGCGTCAATTTCAGTATACTGGACCTCTTTTAGTTCGGCCTTTTCTTAACATCTGCCTTAACTAAGCCCATGAACTACATGAATCATTAATTGCATTTGATGTATAAGCTTATAAAAACCTCATTCATGGTTGATGTTAAATATGAGTTTATTTGTTGTCAACTCAAAACTCATAGGCAATGAGTGGATTGACTCATATCTTTTATATACTGACTGGTAATAAACCGGTTTTGAGGCTCTGATACCATGTTATATATGGGCTTATGGGCTTCCAACTCAAAACCAATTGGCAATGAATGGATTTGCGCATATAATTTATATACTAGTGTTGGTCCATTTAAATTTCCGATGTGGGATCCTAACAGTTGATGGTTCTTTTAAAAACAAACAAAAATCTCGCTTTTTCTTAATTGACTGACCACCTTTAATTCGAGTTTCAAATTTACTTAAAGTTGCCGGCTCAATTATGAACAGGGAGATTGAGTATCCATGCAGATTTTGGCTGACATGTATCTTACTTGCCTAGTCGTTTTTTTTCCGAGAATACGGTGAAATTTTAGGTTTCTCTTCTTCTTTTGTTCCCCCATGAGCTACAATGTTGTAGTTTGTTTTCGGTGAGATGAGGTGTAATCTCTTGATCAAATTGATGTGAGTTCGTGCCCAGTGGCGTATCTAGAAAATATAATCAGTGAGGGCAAAAATATAACATAATAAAAAAAAATTATATAAAATTTGAAATAAAATCCAACAAATGTGATGACAAAGAAAAAACTTCTACAAAAGTAACCTACGCTCATTCATCATCTGAAACCTTTGTATCACTTTTTCATTTGTAACAGATTCAAACAACTCTTTTTCAACAAAGCAATCCAGACAATCACTTAGAAAATGATCTCCAATTCGGTTGCGTGCAGCTGTCTTCACTAGTTTCATTGCAGAAAAACACCTTTCAACACTTGCAGTGGCAACCAGTAAAGTTAAAACTAATTTCTGAAGCATGTAAACCAAATGATGTGAAAGATGTTTTCGAGTTCTCACCATCATACACGAAAGATCTCCAAGATTTTTCACACTCTTAAACCGTTCATCTCTGCGTATATTATCGATATAGATATCAAGTTGCTGCTCAAGAGATAAAAGCTCACCATAGCTAAAATCATCTGGATAGAACTTAGCCAATCTCACCAACTTCTCCTTGTCAAAATCATGGAATGAATTAATAGGGTTTAAATAATCCATACATATAAGAAGATGAGTGTTTACCTCTGTAAAACGATTATTGAACTCCTGAATTTGCAAATCCAGAACAATACAAAAATAATTGACCTTGTAATGATGCATATTGGTTATGTCGGTTCTCTTTCTTGGCTTCTTAGGATCAACAAAAGTTGCTTCCATGATAAGCAAATCAGCATTATATTTCTTGCAAAAGGAAGAAACTTTAGTCATAAGAGAATCTCATTCATCATCCCTAAACTTCTGTAGTTCTCGTTTAGTAGATTCTACTAGTGACATGGCATTCAAAATATCTTGATCTTTCTTTTGCAAAGCCATTGATAAATTCTCAGTTAGCCCCAAAATATGTAACATTAGATGCAAGTAGAACACACAATCAAATGTGTGAAAGTACTTTAGAAGACCACAAGCTTGGCTGATACGATCTCGATTCGATCCTCCCAAAAACGCACACTCTTGTTGGTATTGAAGCGGAATTGAAACGGGGATAATCCTTGAACGAGCAAGGCGGGGGAAGTGAATGGCTGCGTCGAGAGCTATGAACAGCACTTGGTAAACCTGAACCGAAGGCTAACCACCTAAGGAACGTTGTGACTCTTCGGCTAACCACCTCGGAATCGGATCGAACTTAAAGCTAACCACCTTAAGAAACGAAAGTGACCAATGAGCTAACCACCCAAGGATCGAAATGATTTTCTTGGCTAACCACCAAAAGAATCGAAAAGTTCACAAAGGAACAAAGGAGAGAAATCTCTAAAAGGTTTATAAAATTGGATGATTTGAAATGAGAAATTACAAAGAGTATTTATAGGAAAAGAATGTGAAGGGGTGAAGAAGAAAGCACAAATTACAATGTATGGGGAATTACAAAATCAAATAAATGTGAAGACTAAGACCAAAGACTTTGACTAAAATGGTTGAATGTCTCTTGGGCTGCTTTGACTAGTCTCCCTAGAAAATGCTCCCTCGGATTGGATCCCTCGGAAAATCCCCCCGGGAAATCCCTCAGAAAAGTCCCTCGGAAATCAACTTGCGATTAGACCGGATATGAAGTGTAAGTCGTTGCCTCGTTAAAACCTCTACTCGGAAAACCCATTGGGACAAAACCGAGCATAGGAAAAAGAGTACAACAACTTACACTCGGCCAACCTCAAGCTGAATCCGCAAATGATAAAGAGGTCAAGACGTAGTGCGTAAGTTGGTCTTCATCCTCGTTCCGAACGTCGTTAAGTAGTTTCCGAACAGCTCCGGCTAACTTCCTCGTCTTGGACCGCGTAACGGGACCTTCGGGAATGATCAAAGCTTCCTCCAGAACCTCATCCGAAGCATGCATGTCCATGATCGTATCATTGGCGTTGTTGTAGAACTTATGTGCCTTCATCTTTGATATACTCAAGAACTTTAATTATAGTAGAAAATAATTCTACCAACCGCAACAATGTTTTATGATGAGAACCCCAACGAGTATTTGCATGCCTTGGAAAAGAACGCTCATGATTCTGTCATGTCCCAGTTTTAACGTCACCATTATTGATTCCTTTCGCTAAATCTTCACGCTGGATTTCTCGAACCATATCTTGTCGTTTACAAGAAGCTCCAACAATATTCAGCAATGTAGAAACCATATCAAAAAAATCAGCAATATCAAAATATTTTTTTGCAACTGCCACCACAACCAGCTGAAGTTGATGAGCAAAACAATGGACGTAATACGCTGAAATGTTTTCTCTCGCAACCAATGTCTTTCCTCTCACCAGGATCGCTTGGCAAATCATCGATATTGGTATCAGGTGTCGTCGAAGACGAAGGGGATTTTCTTTTAAAATATTGCTCCATTGATTTAGCTATAAAACAAATAAAATACATATAACTTTAATAAAAGAACAAATTATAAGAAAGTTTATAAAAAAAAGATTGACAAAAATTATGAGAAGATGAACTTAGATACCTTATTATGTGAATTAGGACTTGTGGTAATAGGTATCTAAGTTTATAGGCAAACGATTAACTTAGGAAGATTACCTTTCAATTTTTTTCTCCTAATTCTCGTTTTCCTTTATTCATTAACCAATTAGCATCCTAATTTATTTTCAAAATCTATAAACGAACTATATATCATTTTCGAGTTTGTAAAATTAAGAAGAAAAAAAAGGTTTACCTTTTGGAGACAGGCAAGCACGAGGAAGAATACAGAGAAAGCAAATTTGGAAAAAAATTAGGGTTTTTAATTTGTAAATAGATTAAAGTTTTTAAATTTTGATTATTTTATAACAACATGAGCTTATTTATAAAATAGAAATAAACAAATTGTTAGGTGGGCTTTTGGACTTAAATTAGAAAAAAAGTTGTAGGGGCAATTTTTTATTTTTTAGTGGTTGCATGATTTTTTTTTCAAAACAATTAATAATAATAAAAAAAAAATGAATGGTGGCACTTGTCCCCACCCTGTGAACAGTACATCCGCCCCTAATCGTGCCACTGCCAGGTGGCTCGGGTGCTCTTATGCTCATGTTCTTGGCAACATAAATTGTTTTGCGTGTCTCGTATGAATCGATTGATATTGTGTTTGCTATGTAATAGCTCCAGTTATAGTTAGAAAATAACTTCCTAAAATGACTTCTAGTTGTTCAGATGATTCCATTCAAAGATCCGTGTCCATGAGACCATAACTATAAAATTAACGGAGATATGGAATGTTTACCGAAAAAAGTATCAACATTCTAAGTGGATCACCAATTAATTACAAATTTCCCCGAACCTTTTGTGTGATGTGATCGGTATAAAATCTCTCAAGGCTATGGCTTTTTGTTCAACACTCTTGGGTTGTTTTTGGGTTCGACACTCTAGGGGTTATACACTCTAAATAAGGGTGTATGTATACGTACGTGACATGTGTTATTAGCTTAACGTGGGGCTTGATCTTGATCACATTCACATGGTTATCGGACGATCTTTAAATCAATATGGTATTAAATCTTGATGTTTACGTTTGTGACGCTTAAGGCATAAAAGAAGAAATAAAAAAACAAAGCATTTAATACCTCCATTCATCTTGCATCTCAATATTATATTCTTTCAATTTCGTATAGTTAGATGTTTAAGAAAATTAGTCCACCATAAGAAGTACATTGTATTTTCTTAGACAAATCTTTTCACGTCGTTTTCTCATAAATTAGAGTTTAAATGGATGAAATAGCTAATAAATGTACAGAATGATGATGAATTAAGTATTACAAACAAAATAAATATAATGGTTTGTGTTAATGTTGTCATTTGTTATGATTCATGTTGTTAATATAAAAAAAAAATAGAAAACATCTAATTTTATGAAATGGAAGAAGGATTGTTAAACCCACCTAGCTTTTTATCATCAATATCGAGAGATCCCCTCATAGATGTATATATATGCAATTCAAGATTACTAGTATTAATAGTCAACGGCTTATGCTGTAGAAGATACTCTTAAATGAAAGAATAATATCAGCTTGTTTGTCGCTCAATAAATCTTTGATTTAAACTGCACTTTTTTCGGATTTTGATGCATTCACATATAAATAGACTCTGATCCATATAATTTATACAGTATATTGTTTTCCATGTGCTAAAGAGGACATGATGGTGAATGATGATAATGGTGTCTCTAGTCACAAGCTACATCTCAATCACTTATAGCGGTCCCTCTTGAAAGTAGAAGCAAATGCTTCAAGTTTTGAATAAAGGAAGAAGCTTTTGACTGAACTTAACGATTACAGAGAGTTGAATATATAGAAGGTGAAAACCCTAGTTGCATACTAACAGGTGTCCCTACTGACAGGCAATTGCACACGATCCTAGAAAAGCATCAAAACGGTTTCTGAGCTGGATTTGTGATGCTTTTGGTACGGAGATCGTCTTTGGTGACGATGCTCTGTTCTTGGTCTTATCTTGACCGTCACTTGCATTTAACGGTCGTTTTGTGCTGGGCCAGATGGGCTTCGTAATTGCTTTATTATTCGCATGGGCCTTCGTCATCTGTAGTCCATCTGTTTCAGGTGAAGTCCAAGACACAGTCTTGACTTGGTTTATACACCCCCTCAAACTTGTGTCAGGTTGGTAATCGACACCAAGTTTGAAGCTAAGATCAAAAAACGGTTCCTGAGGTAGTGACTTAGTGAAAATGTCAGCCAGTTGAAGATGTCGAGGGACATGTTTCACTACTAGAGCCCTGTGAGCGACTCGTTCTCGGACATAGTGAAAGTCTACATCAAAGTGCTTCGACCGAGAATGCAGAGCTGGATTTGCGGTAAGATATACGGCTGACAGGTTATCACAATACATCTCAGGTATGTCAGGCTGTGAATAACCAATGGCTTGAAGAAGAGCACCGATCCATTTGAGCTCAGTAGCTGCAATTGATAACGTCCTGTACTCTGCTTCAGTAGAGGATCTTGAGACAGTAGGATGACGTTTAGCTGACCAAGAGATGATGTTGGAACCAAGGAATGTACAGAAACCACATGTGGAGCGTCGTGTTTCTTTACAGCCTGCCCAATCACTATCACTATAAGCCCTTAAAGTGGAATCTGAATCCGCATCCAAGTTGAGACCCATCTGAAATGTGCCTTTTAAGTACCTTAGGATTCTCTTGAGAAAACCGAAATCTGCAACAGTAGGACTGTGCATCTTTTGACACACCAAATTTACAGCAAACTGAATATCTGGCCGAGTCAATGTTAGGTACTGAAGTTTGCCTGCTAAGCTCCGGAAATAAGTAAAATTCGAGAAAGGTATATCATGACCAGTTACTTTATCTAACTGCAGAGGAAGAGGAGTGGGCATGGGAGCACAATCAGCCATACCTGCAGCAGTGAGAAGATCCATTGTGTATTTCTCTTGACATAGAAACAACCCATCTTTGTGAAAGTGTGCTTGAATGCCCAAGAAATAGTGTAGAGGACCCATGTCCTTCATTCTGAATTCTGTACTGAGACACTTCAACAGTTGTTGTATTAAGTCATTGTTGTTTCCTGTTAAAACCATGTCGTCCACATATAACAGTAGGAGCATGACATCATTCCCACGAATGTAAATAAACAGTGAAGGATCTGGAATACTACAGATGAACCCAAACTTGAGAAGAAAATTACTAAACTTATCAAACCAGGCTCGTGGAGCTTGTTTAAGCCCATATATTGCTTTCTTGAGTTTGCAAATGTAGTCTGGCCTATCTGGATCCTCAAAACCAGGTGGTTGAACCATGTACACAGTTTCCTTTAACTCACCATGTAGAAAAGCATTTTTCACATCCAACTGTTTAATGTCCCATTTTTGAGTTACTGCAACATGAAGGACTGATCTTACTGTAGCAGTTCTGACAACTGGGCTAAAGGTTTCAACAAAATCAATTCCTTCTTCTTGATCATACCCTTTGGCCACTAACCTCGCTTTCAATCTGTCCAAGGATCCATCTGAGTGTAGTTTTGTTTTATAAATCCACCTGCAGCCTAACACATTTTCTGCCACATCTGGTGGAACAAGATCCCAGGTGTCCACCTCTTTCATTGTTCCATATTCATCATCCATTGCACTAGTCCAACCAGGATCCTTTAGAGCAGATTTTACGCTTTTGGGTTCTGGATAGTTGTCTTTGACTGTAAACAACATATACTTGGGATTTGGTTTGATAATTCCATGTTTTGCTCTAGTAATCATCGGATGTGAAGACACAGTCCGCATCTCTGCTTCTGAAATACTATTTCCAGGCATTGTTGTATTGAGTGTTGCTTCCTCAACCGTTGTGGATACACCAATATCTAACACATTAGTAGTGTCTGTTGTTTCTATGTATTCTTCATAACCTGCATCATTTGTATTATGAATATCTTCTGTTCTGCGTGAGTCACTAGGTGTGTCTGATCTTCCTAAAGAAATTGGAAAGCTGTTGCCTATAGGAACAGGTTCTAAGCCTGTCGTACACTCAGAACTTTCCATTTCTTGAGGAGTAGATAACACTGGAGTTTGACGTGGAGCTGGATTTATCGTAGTTGTTGGTTCTGATGATGCTGAGGTTGCTGTTTCAGGTGATGCAGAGTTTTCTGGTGTAGGAAAACTCATCTTCCAGGCTGAAAGAAGAGGAGTATGAGCTACTGTTTGAAAGTTTTTGTAGACAGTAGCATAAGGAAAGCTAGATTCCTCAAAGAGCACATGTCTACTTATGTATACTCTTTTTGTTGGTGGATGCAAGCAACGGTAACCTTTGTACTTTTCATTATATCCAAGAAACACAGAGTGTAGGGACTTTGGATCCAGTTTGTTCTGAGCATAGGGTCGAAGATATGGATAGCATGAGCACCCAAACACCCTGAGAGCTGTATATACCGGAGGCTTTCCATATAGTTTTTCATATGGACTTATATGGTCTGCATTAGTTGTTGATGGTAATAGATTGCCCAAAAAACAGGCTGTGAAGAAAGCTTCTACCCACAATTGTTGAGGAGCCTTGCTATGAAACATCATAGAGAGTCCAAGTTCGGAAATGTGTCTGTGCTTTCGTTCCGCAATACCATTTTGTTGAGGCGTATGTGGACATGACAGTAGTTGTTTGATCCCACAACTCTGCAGATGAGTGACGAAGTGTGTACATGTAAATTCACCTCCTCCATCACTCTGAAATATCTGAATCTTTTGTTGAAATTGATTCTCAACCAAAGCTTAAAACATCATGAACACGGAACTAAAGTCTGATTTCCTTTTCAGAGGATAGAACCAAGTAAATCTGGAGAAGTTATCAACAAAAATGACATAGTACTGAAAGCCCTGAGGTGAAATCACAGGAGATGGTCCCCACAAATCACTGTGAACACGTTCAAGAGGTCTAGACGCTACAAACTCAGAGGAAAGAAAGGGTAACCGACTGATTTTTCCCATCTGACAAGCCTCACACATGCGAGAGGTTGTCTTATTCATTACTACAGACTTATTTTTGACTAGATGCTGGAGAATGTCCTTGTGAGGATGACCCAACCTTTGGTGCCACACCTCGTCACTTGTGCTTTGTTGTCTATTTGAGTAGAAAGCCATGAACTTTGAATTCTCCAGCACATACAGGTCTTTGTGTCTACTTCCTTGAGTGAGCAGCTGATTTGTCCTCTTGTCCTTCACAATTACAGAGTCAGAGTCAAAAGTGAACTCACAAGGATAGTCTGATGTAAGTTTAGATACAGACAGCAAAGATTTAGTGATGCCAGGGCATACTAAGAGCTCTTCTAAAGGTAAGATACCTTGAGGTGTTGACAAAACAGCCGATCCAATGTGAGTGATGGGCAGGAAATCCCCATTACCCACAATTACAGACTCTTCTCCAGCATAAACTTGAGCTTGTTGCAGCTGAGATGTAGAACTGGTGATATGAGCCGTGGCACCAGTATCAGGATACCATTCCTGTCCAGAAGGAGTATTTTCAGAAACTTTCATCGCGGCTAAGGCTTTATGAAACTCAGGAGTTTCATAGTCCTGATCAAAGCGATTGTAACACTTGAATGCTGAATGACCATAGCGACCACATATCTGACAAATTGGTCTGGAGTCACTGTTGGAATTTGAGGGAAACTGCTGTTGAAACCCCCGACCTCTAGTGCTATAGGAACCTCTGCCTCGGGAGTTTCCTCTGTTTTGACCTTGGCCTCGATTAGAGTTTCCACCTCTATTATTCGAGTAACCACCTCTTTCAGACTGAAAGGCAAGATGAGGTGACACGATTGTAGCAGCAGCGAGATAAGTTTGTAACTTATCATCAAAACCAGTCAACTTGTAAACTACATCCTCAAAGGAAGGACCAAACTGAGAATCCATAGAGTTTTCTATGACAGTAGCTATTGACTCATATTCACGATCTAAACCATTCAGAATACCATAGATTTTCTCCTGTTCAGATATGGGAGATCCTATAGAGTCTAGCTGATCACAAAGCTCCTTAATCTCAGACAGGTAGGTAGCTAATGACTTGGTTCCCTTGACTGTAGGTTGTATCCTTCTCTGAATATCTAGTTTCCTAGTGATAGAGACACGATTAAATTTCTGAGCAAGAGAGAACCATACCTCATGTGCTGTGTGAAGTCCATAGACAGAACGTAAGGCATCTTCTGATAAGGACCCAAATAGCCAGGCAAGGACTGTCTGATCATTCTGGATCCAGACTAGCAGATCTGGATTTGGTACGTCGGAGATAATGTTGCCGATACGTATGGTGGTGACTGGAGCTGGACGAGGGGTTCCGCCGGTGACGTGACCTACTAGTTTCTGACTTGACAGCCAAGACTCAAACTGTGTTTTCCATATCAAGTAGTTGGAAGATGAGAGCTTGAGCGTGACACATTGAGAAATGTTTAGAGGTGTCGAGACAGCAACCGGAGAGTCCGCTCGGATCTGGTGATGGAACGGTGGAGCACGGAAAGGTGGTAGAGGCTGCGGGTCTGGTTCAGCCTGAACTCGATTTGGAGCCTCCTGAGTTCGATCTGTGACATGTGTAGCTCGAGCAGGAGCTGCTGGAGTCTGAGCTGGTGAGTCGCTCGGAGTCTGAGAAGGTGTAGGTTGAATCGAGGATGAGCCGGACATGATTGTCTGTGCTTTGATACCATGAAAGTAGAAGCAAATGCTTCAAGTTTTGAATAAAGGAAGAAGCTTTTGACTGAACTTTTCTCCTCAATCTTATTATGAAAACGATTACAGAGAGTTGAATATATAGAAGGTGAAAACCCTAATTGCATACTGACAGGTGTCCCTACTGACAGGTGTCCCTACTGACAGGCAATTGCACACGATCCTAGAAAAGCATCAAAACGGTTTCTGAGCTGGATTTGTGATGCTTTTGGTACGGAGATCGTCTTTGGTGACGATGCTCTGTTCTTGGTCTTATCTTGACCGTCACTTGCATTTAACGGTCGTTTTGTGCTGGGCCAGATGGGCTTCGTAATTGCTTTATTATTCGCATGGGCCTTCGTCATCTGTAGTCCATCTGTTTCAGGTGAAGTCCAAGACACAGTCTTGACTTGGTTTATACCTCTTGTCTCATCCAATATTCATTGATTATGTTTAATTATGCACATGCCCACGCCCACGCCCACGCCCACGCCCACGCCCACGCCCACGCCCATACATGTAAATGCTGAATATTTAAAGTAATCACTGCTTATATGAATGAAAAATCTGATATGAGTATAAATTACTTATGTGATCATTTTCATCAATTTTGAAGGATACCGCAAATCAAATATGCTCATGCATGATACATTTAGTTCTTACTGTTTGAACTATTTGGTGTTGGGATATACTAATATTTAGACATAAGTCAATAATGTAAAAGCACACACGCGAATACAAAGCAGACAATTATGAAAAGTAATATTCATATTAAAAATTGTCTAATATTAATATATTAGTAGAATTTGGTCATCATTAATATTTCTAGGTTCTTTGGCTCCCCACTAATTCCTCTCGGTGCTCCAACTCCAAGTTTAATTAGTTTTCTAGAAAACACGAAGAACTCACTAAATGATCATTTGACCCTTTTACTTAGTAAACTACTTTTGGTGTATAAAAAACTACTTTCACTTGGCCAAAAAAAAAAAAAAAAAAA
>PKML01014013.1:622748-670848 GCA_002933935.1 Eutrema yunnanense
CTCTGCCATATCGCAAATGGTTTATAATTGTATCATGTCTTAACTAATCCGGTAACCGAAACAACCCGATACTGCTTTCCTCGGCTACTGTAGAATACATGGTCACGTTGTAATTTAATATACATTGTAATATGGTCACGTAGAAAAAAAAAAAGTAAACGGAACGATAACTACTTTTCAGCATGTGAAACTTGAGAAAAAAATAATTATTAAATATTACATGGTTACGTTGTAATAGTTAATGTTCTTTGATTATTTTGGTTACGTATTTTTATAATTTTAACTTTAATTTTAATTGCTTACAAGAATATCATCAAAGGAACGATGGCTACTGAAATTCAAAATAACAATAAGGATTATTTAACAATGGATTAAACAGAAAACGTTCCTATTGTCGTTCCTATTGTCGTACGGTAGTATTACGCCTTATTGTTAGAAAGTAGGAGGCAATAAATTAGAAAAAAAAAAACAATGAGCTCATAGGAATGAAATTCCTATTTACTTTATGAGAATGTCAATATATTTGTATATTTTTTAACAAATATATTCTCCTAATTTTACTAACTTATTTATTAATTATCTAACTCTAATCTAATTTATTGTCAATATAAAAAAATACTATTCTCGTTTCTGTGCTCCATTCTTTTCTTGAAAAGTTTGGAGATCAATTATGTGAAATAAACCATAAAATGTAAAGTTACTAAACAAAAAGGAAAAACAAAACATGTAGATCCATCCTAAATGCCAAAAAAAAAATTAAAAAAATAAATAAATTTAGAAAAATTTATAACCGATTCCTAATTTTAAAAGATAAAGTTACTAAACAAACAAAATAGAAAATTTATATTTTTCTTAAAATACAAAGTTAATAATAATAAAAAAATTCCTTCTGATCATGTATGAAAATAAATAAATCTTTAAATAATACAAAATAAATCTCATTCGAACAAGAATATGAAAAATTAAATGTTTAGAAATATGTGACAAAATTTAATTAAAATCAAACTAACATAATAAAAAATAAAAGATCAAAATGAATAAATAATTGTTAGGTTTCTTTATTGATAGTTTTGCGTTTGCGGTCTCAGCCTTATATTATTTATTTTCACATGAGGTCTAATTTTTTTTCTCCATTTTTTTTGTTTATAATTTTTTAAGGGTTATAAAATATTAAATATAAAACCGCGTATACGCGGATCCTAATCTAGTATATATATGTAAGTTAATAACCAAATGGGCTTAGAGGTTTAAGAGTTCATATTAGAAGTTAAGGGACTACAATTGGGGTTTTCTACTGCATTTCAATCATGTTACTTAGGTTTCGGTTCAAGATCCTTAAAAAAAAAAAAAAAAACAAGTCAATATGTTTATAAGGATTTATGGTTACAACGTACAAGTAAATAAATTCTCCGAATTTTACATTCGTGTTACGATCTAAAAGGGAAAAAAAAACACAAGCCCATAAACCCATAATATGTTACATTCAGAGAAAATTATACGGAAAAATATAACAAAAACCAAAAAAAAATATATATATATAGTAAATCAAGAAATACGACAGTTTAACGGCGACGGCGTGGAAGAAGCAGATGATCGTATGAAACTGCTTTGCCTGACCTCGGAAGAGAAACAATGGACTCTGAAACTGCACAAGTTCTCCGACAAGAACCGTACAGATTCACTAACCCAAACCTATCTCCGATGCTGCTCTTTGACAACGCCTTGCTTGGTCCACCGGAATTTCCTCGAAACCTCCGATCTACGTCGTCTTCATCCTCGTCGTCATCTTTGGAGCATTCCATTAACGCCGCCGCGAAGGGATCTTTCTCGGTCACGGGGGAGCTCAAGCTGTTCTTTTTACGGGAGTTACTAGGGGTAGTATTTTTCCCGGTGGCCGGAAAGTGGGTATTCCGGTGAGGAGGGAGGGGCAGTATAGCTGAAGATTCCGTATTTCGGCGGTGGTTGAGTCTATGAGAGTAGTCTTTGGGTTTTCCGGGAAGCTGTTCCCAGGAGAAAGGAACCCCGAGGAGACGGAGAGGAGTTGCCGGAGAGTTCAGAGGAGAGTCGCCGGGAAACACGAGGGAACTTGAGGAGCAGGAAGAGAATGATGAGAAGGAAGAAGAAGAAGAAGATAAAGATCTCCGGGATGAAATGTTTGTCTTCGCCGGAAATTTGACCGGATCGGATCGTCTGGATACAATTCGAGTTCTTGAAGAATCCATGAAGAAGAAGAGAGAGACAATGTGATCCAGTGAGAAACTCTGTTTTTTTTGGCCTTTAGTTTATCTCTGATGAGATTCCCTTTTAAACTGTGGAAAATTAAAAGGACAAACTTGTCCAATCAAATTATTTAATATTTTGTTCAACTAATTGAAATTAATATAGCGACAATATAAAAGCAAAACATAATTATTACATCTAAGTATTATTATTTTGTTTTCTACTCGATCTATAACTCTTTCGTCGCGATTTATTTATACGCTTGCGATTGTAACTTTTATTTGAATGTGGAATAATTAAAAAATTTACGTGAGGAAATAGAATACGCACCGGAACTCAACAGAGAATTAGTTTTTTGGTAGATATGAATGTATTAGTGGATACAGAGAAACGTCTCGTTTTATTTGGAGAGAGTTGTAAAATTGCAAGTAAAGATGAAACAAGAATGAGAGTGGTGACCCCATTGCATTGATGGCTTATACGTAAGAGATGAAAACGACATTGGACATTAGGGACATGAACTTTTAAGTTTCATATATAGTATATGCTTTCTAAATATATTTGTGTGTATAGTATATGATTCGGTAAAACAAATTGTTGTTAAAATGATTTGACAACGGATTGGTTAAATAATTGAATCATAGCTATACATGTTAGTAATAGTTAATTACTGAGAACAATGCAAGAGGATTGCAAACTTATAAATGGTATTTGATTAGTGCAAAACAAACATAACAAATGTGGTTAGTCGATTCAATGTCGTTTGTGTTAATGATATGACTTGAAGATATTTGGCTGCGGAGAAATTCGGTTTGAAGGTTTTTGGTGAATGACGCCAAAGATAAGATAGTTTGGAAAAATATCCACAAGTTTTTTGTAGTAATGTTGGTGAGCATTTTTGCTAGTTTTAAATGTGGGTTTGGTTTCCTAAGCCCAACACTAAAATTGGCTCATTTGTATAATGTTGGTGAACACTTTTGCTACTTTTAAATTAATGCAAAAAATGTTCAAAAAAAAAAAAAGTTCCTTGTAGTAACAGTTCATAGATATATGTATTTTGTGCTGAATTACATAAGTCTCATAGATTTATATTATAAAGTGTTTCTTCAATTTTGGTATGTTTTCATTTTACACTTACTTTACAAGAAATTCGCCGGAAAACGTCATTTCGTTAAACGACTTTAAAACTTTAATATTAGAAGGGAATTGGACTACTAGAGTTATGTAATTTTTATTTTATTTCAGGCAAATAGAGTTATTAGAGCTGCAATTTGGACTACTTTGAAGAGTAGTAGAGTATCAAGGAATTTTATGGTTTGTCTGGATTTTATATTTTGTAAGACAGTTATGTTTGTGTAGAACTATATATTTGATTAATTAAATTTAAATGGATCGATCGTTTGGTTTTTTCAATGTTTTAGTTAATTGCATTTTAATTTATATATTGTTTTACAAAAACAAACATAACGTCGGTTGAATAAGTGACTTCATTTTATGTTTTTGCCTATCGGAATCAGACTTTAACCGACGTTAAAAATGTTAAAAGTGACGTCAATATTTCGACGCTAAATTTAGAGTCTGTTATTAAAATGACGCAAATTTATCATACGTCGGACTAATACGTCAGTTAAGTAAGTGACGCTATATTTTTAGTGTCCGTTTATAACCGACGTTACGTCCTATATAAACGACGTTAATTGCCATTTAATTTGTAGTGTTAAACAAAATATATGTTTAATTTTATACTTAAATACAATTATATTTTTTAAAAATATCTATAAAAACAAATAATAACATATATCAAATTAAAAATACGATGATATATAATTAAAGATTAAAACCCCGAAATAAAATTAAAAACATATAAGTAGTACCAAAAATTGAAAATAATAATCCAAAATAAACTTAGCAAAACGTAGACTAGTGATAAACGTTTAATTTTGCCATCATAATAAACATTTTTACTATCATGTTAAAGGTTTAATTTTAATAATATTATAATTTTTTGAATTATAGTTAAAAAAATAAAATAAATGGATAAGATTTGGATGTTTTAAAAGCAAATTGTATTGTAAGAAATTAAAAATTAAATAAAATAGAACATATTTGAAATAGAGAAAATCATTAGAGAAATTTCCACACTATTTTTGAAGAATCACAACAAAGTTTTGTTTTATTGAATCCTTTATAACAATGTACAGTATCAAATGCACAAACCCAACAGATAATTACGAACTTATTTTAACAGTAAACTTTCTCAAAGATGTAATATGAATACAAGATATATTATAAGGTCAGGATGATGATATCGAGGATTCATGTTTTTGGTCGAATCATTGGGCTCAATGAGTCTATTTAAAATTATACATGGGCTCAAATAGAGCCAACATCTTTATATCCCCAATGTCTTCCTTATAGCCGATTTTCTTTCTAAACTGACTTTTTTCTAATTTGTTCGTTATACCTTCTTCTTTTTTTTTGGTCGAGATTCATTGTACATTTATACACATTTGTCGTGGACGTCAATTTCTAACTATATTCCAATAAATTTTCAAAGAAAGTTAATCACCGGACTTTAACAAAATTAAATTAGCCAACTACCTTAATTTCAGAACTTAATTGCTACTGCATTAATTATCGTGTCTTCAATTTTACTACAAAAAGAAAGAAAGAAAGAAAAAATTGGTATAAGAAATACACACAGAAATGTAGTTTATGAGGAAATGTAGTACACGTCGAGGCTTTATCTTCAACGAATATTTAATTCAGAAATATTTAGGAAAGAAACTAAAACAGACTATCAGAGAAACCGGTAATGATAAAAAAGAAGAAAAAGAAGAAGAAGAAGAATCCAAATCAATTTATATTGCCGTGACGTAATTGTCATATAATAAAGTGTACTCAAAAAGAAAATGGGAGAAGGGGATGCTCATGCTCTCGGTCGTTCGTCATGGCCATAAGTGGATCATGTGGTCCATATTCTCTCACCTTTTTCTTTTGTTACGGTCCACGCGCCGTCGTGGAAGGTGAGCTAGGCAAACCCATCTTCGAAGAAAGGAAAGAAGCGGCACAATGACACACACACAGTGATGAATGAGTGACACACAAAATTGGGATCTGAGTTGATAAACAAAAACAATGTTGAGTGGGTCATCACGTGCGATCGACACGCGTCGCCGTCATTAGTTTTAGAAGTGGGACACATCTTTGAAAGTTGAAACTGTGAAGTTTCTCTCAAAACTGATCTAAGCCATTCGTTGTTTTTTTTGTGTTTATGTGATGGTGTTTGTGACGAAGGACTAAAATGATCCCGAGAAATCCGTTTTTTTTTTGCCCCTCCCTAGACAATACAATCTTTTGACTTTTGATTGAGAGTTTAGCTATTTTTTGGACAATCACAGTCACGTCACGGTCAACGCTCAGGCCACTCACGATAAGCCAAACTGAATCGGGGATATTTGGAAATAGAGAAAGATTGAAAGAATATGGTGATCAACGGTCTTTAAAACGGTGTCGTGACGGCTCTGAAACGCACCACCGTACACCCCCGTAAACTCACGTCTTCTTTCAGCCAGATACATGCATATATATGCATGTTCACACGAATAGAACTTACTATTACAAGATGCACATACGTTTTAGTTTATTACAAATTTAACACACACAAAGGCAGAGGATATGTATCAAAAGTTCCCAAGACAGCTACACATGCTTTGTCAAACTCATGTTTCATATTAACACATGCCTGATTCTTTCATATCCGAAAGATATGTTTCATATTAACACATTTGATAAGATTTTTTTCTCAAAATCGGTATTATCAAAGGGTGGTATTAGATCCGAGGAAACTACGGGCTTAGATACAGGAAAAAAAAGAATTAGAAGCTTAAAACATGTTAAAACATCAAATTTCAGTAGCCGCACAACATCATTCTGTCTTCAAAACATACAAATATCAAAAACTAATGTTCTTTCACCAGTTAATTGGAATAGTTAAAAAGCAAAAAAAAAGAGAGCTTAATGTAATTTTGAATCATCTCCAATTAACGCTTGTTTGAAATTATATCTGGAAAGGCATCATCATGTCGTCGTGCTTGAGAGATATAAAAACATCACAGCTAATAACTTGCTATATAAAGACATGTTTTGAAAATTTTGGAAGAATTTATTGCATCGACAAATTACAAACAGAAAAAACAAAAACAAAAACACACACATGGTATTAACTAGTAAAATAAAAATAAAATAAACACATAATCGATTGATCGTCTTCCAAATAATTAATTTGACAATTATAGAGTGGGAAACACTATTTGAAAATACAGCTCTATATTCTGTAAAGAGAGAAGTATATTAGAAAATGTATTTGATGCATTCAATAGAAAAGAAAACAATAACAATCCGAAAAAAGAAGGGCTGAAAAAAGAAAGAAGCTTTTTTTTTTTTCCCCTTGCAGCAGTCGCCAGCTGGCAATATGCGTATGGCCACGTGTTATTTTCTCAATGCCCATTATATTGCTGACGTGGAATCCACTTGCTTTTCTTCGTTCCTCTCCTTTAAATACAGCTCTCAGGATCTTCAGAGCCTTCTCCATTGTCTCCGTTTTTAACTCCGTTTAACTTTGCCGTTTTGTTTAAAGGGAAAGAATAATGTCAGGTTTTGACGGCGTTGAAAATGAAATGAACGGTCCAGATTTAGCAGCTCGTCTCTCTCAAGAGCCTCGTGATCAGCCATCTCCATGTTTCCCAATCACCCTCAAGGTAATAATATTACAGATTTTTAATAATAATACTATTGGTTACGAATTTTTTGAGTTTAAAAATACATTGTTTGACTCGGTTTGACTCTGGACTTGACTCTTTCTTCTTTGATTATAGTTCGTCGACGTTTGTTACCGAGTGAAGATCCACAGCGATTCCGGGAAGTTCAAGAGATTGTTGGGACTCGAACACCAAACGTCCGATGAGATCCGATCGGCGGAGGAGAGCACGATACTTAGCGGAGTCACCGGAATGGTATCACCTGGCGAGTTTATGGCCGTTCTTGGACCATCGGGAAGCGGTAAATCGACGCTGTTAAACGCGGTCGCAGGGAGACTCCATGGATCAGGCCTCACCGGAAAAATACTCGTAAACGACGCGAAACCAACGAAACATACACTAAAACGCACCGGATTCGTCGCGCAGGACGATCTCCTCTACCCTCACTTAACCGTCCGCGAAACCCTCGTTTTCGTCGCCATGCTCCGTCTCCCTCGGAATCTAACCAGAGACGAGAAAATCAAAGCCGCCGACTCGGTGATTTCGGAGCTGGGACTCGCGAAATGCAAGAACACGGTCGTCGGAAACACTTTCATCAGAGGTATCTCAGGCGGAGAGAGGAAACGAGTGAGCATCGCTCACGAGTTACTCATCAATCCCAGCCTTCTTGTCCTCGACGAGCCCACCTCGGGGCTAGACGCTACGGCGGCTCTCCGGCTTGTCCAGACTCTCGCCGGGCTGGCTCATGGGAAAGGGAAGACGGTGGTGACGTCGATTCACCAGCCGTCGAGTCGTGTGTTCCAGATGTTTGATACCGTGCTTCTTCTAAGCGAAGGAAGGTGTTTGTTCTTCGGAAAAGGAAGTGACGCCATGCCTTACTTCGACTCCGTCGGATTCTCGCCGGCGTTTCCAATGAATCCGGCTGATTTCCTTCTCGATCTTGCTAACGGTACGTTCCCATTTTTTAAAATTCAGCTTTTCAATTATATAACATAATGACTTTCATATATAGTGATACTAACACGCATGATTAACTTATTAGTAAAATATTTGATCATTCTTTGATTGAAACAACAACAAACAAAAAACGAATATTATCTCACTACATGATTCCCGTTTTTATGTGAAAAAAGTATTCAAGAATGAATTGACTGATAGGACAAAAAAAACATTAGAATATAAAATCGTCTTTTTTGGTTGGTAAGTATGTATAATACGTATATGTGTATATTATATGAATCTTCGATACCGAAGCCATGCATAATAATACTCATGTGAGATATTTGTATAGAATAATACTTATGATGAAAATAACAGCTCGACCACAAAAAGAGAGAGTAATAAATGCTCGGTATCGCAGACGTACGATGAGAACTATAAAAGTCTAAGCTATATGATATGTCTCTCGTGGACTCTGGTCGTCATGGTGGCTCTAAACTTAATTACTTGTTTACCGTTTTGTATTTGAAGTGTAAAAGTCTAAAGCTATATGATATGTGTCTCTCGTTGACTCTGGTCGTCGTGGTGGCTCTAAAACTTAATTACTTGTTTACCGTTTTGTATTTGGAGTTTAAACAAACGCTTTATCTATAACTAGTACTCCCTCCGTTCCATAATAAGTATCGTTTTAGACTTATTTTTTTGTTTTAAAAAGAGTGTCATTCTACAATTTCAATGTGATTTTGTATACACAATTCCTGTTTTATCCCTCATTAAAATATTATAACCTTTGAATTTAAAGCATTCACACTTAACTATTAGTATATTAATTAGGGATATATTTGTATATTTTATGTTTTTTTTAATTTGTGTGAAAATTATCAGAATGACATTCTTTTTGAAACAGAGGGAGTATTACATTAGTACGGATCTAGCGTTATATATTAGTAATAAATATACTTTTTCTTTTATGGTAAAGGAACTTATCTAGCATCTTTTCTTCTCACCGTTTTTTTTCCAATAATTGTTTATTCTAAAGTTTTTTAAAATAAAGTTGATAATTGAAGGGTGGCTTTTTGATGTGAATAATTATGGGCATTTGGGATACGTGTTATGTCTTTCTTTCTCTCTTTTCTATAGTATGATATGTATACTACAGATTTTTGGGTCTCAATTTTGGCATATTATATATCATCTGAATAAATGTTATTTCTTGCTTTTATATAAAAAAAAAACTTATCGCATTACACATTTACACTATTAAACCAAGCTTTTTTGTTTTTGTTTTCGGGGGATAATAAACAGAAGAAATGATATTTCGGAAAAACACCACGTGTCTAATGAGTGTTACAAAATGACGTATGGGTTTCACAAACCTGACTATTGTGTTTTCTGTTTCCTCTTTATCCAACTTTTTGAAAAAAATAAACTTTTTCATATTATCTCTTATCCTTTTTCTCTTCTTAATATATCTTTTTCTGAATGTTCAAAAAAAAATATATATCTTTTTCTGTTTTCCTAATATTATATTTTCTCTTTTTTTTTTCCTTCTTTTTAATTGTTTTAATTAAAGCAGCCTTTTCACTCTCTCTTATATTTTTGTGTGGCTTTTGAGTTCCACGCGTCATCTCAAGCGCGTGGTTTTCGATTGTCTACGCTTTCGTATTTCCATGTATCCTTGATTTGGGAAAACTTTTACTTTAGTGGGTAGCCGCTTAAAGGAACCCAATCACACTCTCGCATCTAGCGCGTGGTTTTCACACAAACACTCTTAATCGGTCAATCCTCATCGAAGCCATAAATACATATTCGTTGGGAATTGGATATTCATACTCTTTATCTCACTTTCAATGTTTTTTTTGTAGCTTATTGTGATTACAAAAAATCGTCATAGCCCTCGGTATTTAATTATTTTTTTCCTATAAATAAATAATAAGAATAATCGTAGTACGTAGTGTAAGTTTTCTTTCACATAGGAACATAGGTCACGTTAATTTATTCCAATTCGTCCCTTGCTTTATCCGAAACAAGTAAGTACCAAATGATGGTACGAGTGTTTTGACCTTTTAGACAAAAAAAAAGAAAATGTGGACCAAACTAGAGTCGTTTGGTAATTCAGTAAATGGATAGCTATGATGACAATAGTCATTCATGGTCCATATACTGTCTATAGCTAGGGACATGCATCACGCACACATAAACACGTATGCTTTAGTATTTTCTTGGGGATTGTTAATATAGAGAGTTAATGACTAATTGTGTTACCCAAGGACAAAACAAACCTCAGAAGATTGTATTGGTCGTCGTTGTTGACTTTCCATTTCTGTTGGGTGTTAATGTGTTATTAATTATGACAAACCTTCACACATATTAATTAGATCTAATTAATACACGCTCGCACATGGTATGTCTATTCTGGTGACGCCATAGATAGAGTACGAAGGCATTATTAGTTAGACGGGGAATAAAAATGGTCCATATAGATATAGTTTGTACTGAACAAAAAAGAAAAGAAATAGTTTGGTGCGCACGATGGCATATATTTAGTACTCAGTCCGTTTCAGAAAATGTATCATTTTGATTTGATACATTTCATATATATTAAAAAACTTATTAAAAGTTTAATATTATTCTTTATTAATATTAATTTGTTTCTCTTTAATTAATACACTAACATAATAAGATTAAAATTATTTTGTTTTCAAAATTATACATTGAAAACATAAAACGACATTTTTTGTAAAACAAAAATAATATTTTAAAATAATATTTTTCGTGAACTGGAGGAAGTATTAATTAGATCTAATTAATTAACTTGGTGGGTATTAAGTTCTTTGTCTCCACGAACCATATGCTTCACATTCATTCTTTCGTTGTATTATTACTATGAGAAAAATTCTACATGTGTGTGTGCATGTATGTGATTTTCCATGGCAGGAAAGTTGATATAATCGAACAAAAAAAAAAAAAACNAAAAAAAAAAAAAAGTTGATATAATCACATGATCTATATACTAAGCAAGAATATTGTTTGACTAACTATTCGTTAGAGTAGTCAAAGTTAAATATTTGCTATTTTTCATTAGAAAATGTTAGATATTGCTTTCTACGTCAGAGTAGAACAGTGAACTCCACTTGCCCTATAACTTATTGATCAATTTGAAAGAAAAGAACAACAGGAATTAATTTTTTTTCTGTTCCAAAATTATTGCTTTTTCAAAAGCTGGCTTATGACATTTGATGATTACACTTGTCGAGTATTTGACTATGTATTGTTCACTACCTTATTGACTCTCTTACTTTTGTTTCCCAAAATTCAATTTTGAATGCTGATGATAACGAAAGAAAAGAAAAAGCTTAACACGTGGTTATGAATTAATAACTATTCAGCTTATTCTGCATAAGCTTTATCATAGAGAAAGTTAAGTTGAAATACCATATTATTTGATACTATAAACTTTCATTTTTTTTTTTTTTTTGGAATCAATGAAGAAGATAAAATTAAGAATCGTAGTGGCGACCTTATGCTTTCTTGGGTGGACTCTCTCGCCTCTCCACCTTGATCGGTCTGCTTTATTGCTAATCCGATCTCAATTACAATTATTAATTTAAAGAAATTTACTTTTTGTTATAGATTAATAAACAAATGGGTCCAACATAGTGTCAAAACCTGTTTTAATATATCTTGTTTGGTCGGTCCAAAGAAGATGATTGGTTGATTCGCCCTCACCACTGTTCGGTTCAATGCCACTTTGAATTGTCTTTTCCTTTTTATAATGGCCAATTAACTTTCGCCTATTTGGATGATGGTTAATTCGTTTTCATTAATATATGGTTTGATAGTTTCTAATGTGCATTTTGATTTAATCAATTAGCCAGCCTTGATCTGTTAGATTATTAATTTATTATCCGATTAAGTCTTGGATCATTATTTTATTTTAACTTTAATTTACCCAAAATTTATCGATTATTATTCTTAACTTCTCTGAGCTGATTGAGATTGCTTAACCTATATATGCAGGAGTTTGTCAGATTGACGGTGTAACGGAACGGGAAAAGCCAAACGTGAGACAAACGCTGACCGTTGCTTACGATACATTGCTAGCACCAAACGTCAAAAACTGCATCGATGCGTCAACTTCTCCTCAAGAGAATGCGCGTTTTGTAAAAACGAGAGAAAACGCCCGTGGAATAACGTTCGGTCTCACGACATGGTTCAGCCAACTCAGCATTCTCCTCCACAGACTTGTAAAAGAACGGCGCCACGAATCCTTCGACGCACTTCGCGTTTTCCAAGTCGTCGCGGCTTCATTACTTTGTGGTCTCATGTGGTGGCACTCTGATTATCGAGACGTACACGTAAGTATATAAACATTACTAATCATTAATTATTGGTTAAGTCTGGCGTGCGTTGCTAACAATAATGTTGTTACTGCAGGACCGACTAGGACTGCTCTTCTTCATATCCATCTTCTGGGGAGTACTTCCTTCATTTAATGCGGTCTTCACGTTTCCGCAAGAACGCGCGATTTTCTCACGAGAACGTGCGTCCGGAATGTACACACTCTCATCTTACTTCATGGCCCATATCCTTGGATCACTCTCCATGGAACTCGTTCTCCCGGCGGCGTTCTTGACGCTAACTTACTGGATGGTCGGTCTACGCCCAGGGTTAGGCTCGTTCATCCTCACCCTCTTTGTGCTCTTGCTATACGTTTTAGCCTCCCAGGGACTCGGACTTGCCCTGGGCGCAGCGATCATGGACGCTAAAAAAGCGTCCACGATTGTGACCGTGACAATGCTAGCGTTCGTCTTAACCGGCGGATATTACGTCAACAAAGTGCCATCCGGAATGGTATGGATGAAATACGTTTCCACGACGTTTTATTGTTATCGCCTTTTAATCGCGATCCAATACGGAAATGGCGATGATATATTGAGGATCTTTGGATGCGAGCCAAAGAGAACGCAAGGAGCGGCCGCAGCGGCTGGGTGCCGGTTTATGGAGGAGGAAGTGATCGGAGACATTGGGCCATGGACGAGCGTTGGCGTTTTGTTTTTCATGTTTGTTGGTTATCGAGTATTGGCGTACTTGGCTTTGAGGCGTATTAAACATTAAAATGAGGGGAGAGGGATTCAAAAAATAATAATGAGTGGGTAAAAATTAATTTCTAGGGTTTAATTCGGAGTATTAAGCCGTCGCTAGTTGTAATTTTGCGATTTGGCGACGGGTAGGTGGGTTTAGTTTGTTCGATTTTTCATTTTTAACATGTGAAAACGCAAATGACAAAGTATTTTTAGTTGAATTATTATACTATAATTAAAATGTATATATGTCCATCTATAACATTCCGAACAATTTCATTACATGTTGGAATCTATATATATAAAGTAAATTTGTCTCTCTTCTCATGTTGCTACCTCAGCATCTTAAAAATTTAATACAAATACTAAATACATATATTAATTATAAATTTGATTTTAAGATTATGAAAAGAATTTGAAAATGTATTATTCATATTCTAAATTAAACCAGAAAATAATATATATATAAAGTTAACTTTGCTCTCTTCTCATGATGCCACCTCACCCTCCACCTAAGCAACAAACAT
This sequence comes from Eutrema yunnanense, assembly GCA_002933935.1. Lineage (NCBI taxonomy): Eukaryota > Viridiplantae > Streptophyta > Magnoliopsida > Brassicales > Brassicaceae > Eutrema > Eutrema yunnanense. The sequence continues at coordinate 636,279 of PKML01014013.1, forward strand.
TAAAAAAAAACACATAAAATAAAAGATCCAAAAAAAAAACTCAAACATAAAACAAAAATTCCAATATATATATAAATCGGTGCTGTCAATTTGAGTCATTATCCGCGGGTCCCGCCCCGTTTAACCCGCGTGTCGAGAATATTTGCGGGTACCCGCGAATTCAAGCGGGCAGGTGCGAGTCGAACAAAAAATTTAACCTGCACAGGGCGGATCTAGCGGGGCAAGTTTGACCCGCTTGACATGCCTAATTAGAATCCAAAATGAAAAAAAAAATTAAAAAGAATGATGTTAAAAAAAACACGATTAAAAATAATATAAAAATGGAAAATAAAATAAAATAAGGAACCACCCAATATTAAACTGTTAGAAACAGTTCCATTAACTCTAAAACCATGAAAATAAAATACTATTACACAATCAAAACAAAATTATGAGAAAAATGTGGACCACGCCCGCGCATAGTATCTATACATCCAACATATTTAAAAAAAAAGCAGAAAATTATCATAAAACTAAAATGTTCAAAGTAGCCCAAATTCCTTCATTCCTTCATTCCTTAATATTAAAGGGAAACATATTCTACAAGGGCTCCAACAAATAGGTTTTAGATGAAACAAAAGAAAAAACAAAAATTATGCAAAGAAATTTTTAAATTGTTAAGATTATGTAAAAAAAAAAATTATGAGAAAAATGTGGACCACGCCCGCACATAGTATCTATACATCCAACATATTTAAAAAAAACAGAAAATTATCTTAAAACTAAAATGTTCAAAGTAGCCTAAATTCCTTCATTCCTTAATATTAACGAGAAACATATTCTATAAGGGCTCCTACAAATATGGTTTAGATGAAACAAAACAAAAACAAAAATTATGCAAAGAAAACTTTAAATTGTTAAGATCTTTCCTAAAAAACCAACTAATTGCATGAAATTTACCAACAAAGTAGAAAAATAAGTAAAAATGTGTACTATCCACTTAACAAATACATATAAAATCATAAATTTAAGAAATTAAGAAAATAAACCAAAACATAAAAATACACATATTTTAAGGTGATAGAGACCATTCAATTAACTATCAGATTCGAAAAATAAAATAATAGACAATAAAAACTGTTTAGAAAAATTGTTTACAACGCCCGCGCGTAGCGCGGATCACACCCTAGTTATATATATAAAGTAAGTTTTTCTCTCTTCTCATGCTGCCACCTCAGGATCCTAAAAATTTTATACACATACTAAATACATATATTAATTATAAATTTGATTTTAACATTATGAAAAGAATTTGAAAATGCATTATTCATATTCTAAATTAAACCAAAAAAATAATAAACTTATATGAATATAGTTCTTTGAAATAATAATCTATATATATAAAGTAAGTTTTTCTCTCTTCTCATGCTGCCACCTCAGCATTCTAAAAATTTAATACACATACTAAATACATATATTAATTATAAATTTAGTTTTAACATTATGAAAAGAATTTGAAAATGTATTATTCATATTCTAAATTAAACCAGAAAATAATAAACTTATATGAATATAGTTCTTTGAAATAATAATAGTTTAATAAATTTGGTTATCGTAATATATTTCAAATTTTATAAATATTTAATTAGATTAAGTTGTATCGCAAATATTATAAAAAAACTAAAATATCAAACAAGTCCTAACAGTTAAACAAATAAGTTAAATATGTAACTAAATTCATAAAGAAAAATATAAGTTGGCAAGTTTTACATCTAATAAAGATACAAATAAATAAAATTAAGGTATACTTAACATAATAATTGCAATTATACATAACTATGAAAAAGAGAATAAGAGCCAAAAAAATTAAGAAACATATTAAAATTATTTACACGAAAATATAAATTAAGTTTGAAAATTTAAGATCGTTGTGTTTTGTGATATTATTTTTAACAAAAAAAAAATAAAAAAATGTAACTACAACAGGAGAAGAAAACAAAAGCTTTGTATATGCAAAATATATATCATGTGATGTAAATATATTTCAATTCTCATAATAATTACCATCCATTAATACAATAGTTTTACGTAGAATTTGAAAAGACATTTACTTAATAGAAGATAGATTATATTGAATTAATCTAAAGAAATTTCAATTTAATAATTTACTTTTATCAGTTTATTTATATAGTTTAGAAAAACTATAGAATTTAGTGTTTATAAATTATGGATTAGATTTATTCTAAATAAAATCAAACAAATGTTATGATTTCAAACAATTAGTTATATATGGAAATCTTTTTCAACAAAAATAAGAAAAAATAGATTTAGTAATCACAAACATATTGCACACATAAATATGGTTAAAATCATACATGAAACACTCCAAAAATAATAACTTTACATGAAACAAAATTAAAAAAATTATTATGCAATTTTAAAATGTAAATATCTTTCTTTTTAAATGTAAATATCCTCCTTTAAGAAACTCAACTAATTGCATAAAATTGATCACCAAAGAAAAAAAGAGGTAAAAATGTGTACCATCCAATAAATAAACAGATAGATGATCATAAATTAAAAAACAAAACAAAAACAAATACACATATCTTAAGTTGATAGAGATAATTAAATTAACTACAAGACCAAATAAAATAAAATACCATTAGATTAAAAAAATTGTTTACCACGTCCGCGCGGATCACACCCTTTGTGATTGAAATTGAAAGTGAAATCTCACCGGCGATGGGGGAAGATATCGGAGAAGACGAGGGTTTTAGAGCAGTGGGTAATNTACTTGATTTCATCGTTTTCATTAAGAACACTTATATATTTGCATCCAATTTGTTATTGGCTATTGTGAAACGCATTTTACAGTTAACTTTTAGAAGAAAAAGCTGTCTTAATTCTTTAACAAAAATAATGTTAAAACATGTGTCTAGTAATATATTTGGGGTTTAGTAACCAACTGTGATCCTTTGTGCTATATCGGGGAAAAAAGAAATTTAATGGACCCATATAAAACCAGACCATAATCTGATTATTAAATTGGTACAACTACTAAACATGGTTTACATAATCTGCATGATTAACATCGATTAGCTGTAGTACCTGTACACCTGCTTGTGTATATGTGTGGTCTTTAAACAAATCAAGTCTCTTAATTGATTTTTGGATGTATATGATCTTCTTCTATAGACTATAGTCTAGATCTGATCACCTTGTGGTTTTTGATGGAAAGGCATGGATCATGGATGTACATGGTCGTACCTATCCTAACTAAGATGTTTCATTAATTATAAGTATGATAATCCAATAATTACGTAATTATGTGTACCATTTGAATTTTAATATTTTAAATAACTACGTGGTTGGTCTGGTGATCATCACCACAACACAAATGCCTTGGTGGCTCGGTTATTATCTGTAGCTGGGGAAACAAAAAATAGGACTCGTCCATGTAAAAGTAATAATTCAAAAGATCAACGTCGCTTTATACTTTCATTTAAATTATCGTTAGTTGAATTGACCGTAATTTCTTGGGAAACACTTAACGTTTTGACTTCATAGCTTATTAAACTTGTTTTATGAGTACTTTTCATAGACCAACTTGCGGTTCAAGTTCTATAAATAGTGACATCAAGAGATTGACTCCATCAAAATGTTAAAAAGTCTTGATTCTGACCCCAAGACTGAGACCTTAAAATCCCATTATTTTTATAACAATTCTCTAGTTAACTTCATTCTAGTTTTTATTTTTAATATTTTGTATGAGTAATAAATAACATGTTATCATGACCATATAGCTTATTTTGTTGTGGTTACATGTCAATAAATTTGGGTAATCCTATTGGTTATGATAATAGTAGTATTATACCGTTTCGATCACATTACAGTTGACTAATAAATGTATTAGGCCGTTAGGCCAAGCTTCAAAAAGATCGCGAGAAAAAAAAAACTAACCTTATAAAGCTGGACCTCCAGTCCAGGTGATACATATTCACATATTAAAACTATATACTTATATGTTTGGCAGCAAAAAAAAAAATATATATATATATATATATCTTGATATAACATATAAATTCCAAAGCAGGTGAACTAGCTATTAATAACTTAAACTATTTGACCTAATGGAAACATTTCATTAATTAGGATATAACCATAAGTTTTGGTCCTATCTTGAAATGGACGGCCATGATGTAACTGATGATGTCGACGGGTGACAATATTTATTTTGTCTTATGTGTTATGCATTTTTTTTTTTTTTTTTATGATAACTCAAGTGATCCGGATGAATTAAGGGATCGTCGACTCCGACCGATGCAGGATAGTAAGTCCCATCGCACTGAGGGTCTATGCATCATCCCCAATACCGACTAATCATGGGGTCCGGAGATACCATGTGAAAGCCTCGGTGGCTAAATGGATTAAATGTTGCAATTTCGCTTTCGTGGGGAGTCGATTTCTGGCCTAGACTAACATGACAACTCTCACCACATAAGGGAACCACCCGACTACCACTACTTGGTTTGTTGTACATGTTCTATCACCTCAACACAATAATAGGCCATGTTCTAACCGCCTAGGCACTAGGCAGTCGGACACTTTGAAGATTAGTGTTTAGGCGGCGGAGCTAGGTGTTGACCGAATTAATCCGATTTTTGGTCCATTTTCCGATTTTTTTTTTTGATTTTTTTTTTGTTGAAATTATGAAAAAACTTTAAATTTTAAGTTGGTGTGTTGTAGGATAGTTAAGTTTAAATTTTAACTTTAAATTATGAAAAAATTTAAATTTATAGGATAGTTCATTTGTCTATTTATAAATAAGGAGTAGAGACGAGGAAAAAAAGAGTTGTTGATGTGGGACTTTTCCACCAAATAAAAAACTCAATTTTAAAACTTGTTGGACCAATTTAAAAGCCCATTAAAATTCAATTTACTCGCGTGCATTCAACTAATAGCATATCATTGTTTTTGTTGAGATTTTTAAATTAGCGCAAAATAATATATTTCACCAATTTGCTATATATTATTTATAAAATTGCATATTTCTCCACATGATAATGCATATTTGATATCATATATTTAATTTTTAATAGAAATTAAATAAAATAATATTAAAAATTAGTCCCGGATTAATCCCTGACTTTTGGGTTAGGCGCTAGGCCCAACCTAACCGCCTGACTAGCGTCTAACGCAATTTTGAACATTGATAATAGGTAGTCATTTAATTCAATTTTTAGTTTTCACTTACTCCCATATTCAATTATTTTAAGGAAAATAAAAATCAGATGTTTGAACCAGTACGTAAATGTGTAAAATTATGATATCGTGTTGATTTGGTTGAGATGTTTTTGTTTTCACTGACTCTTTCAAAACTGGTAGACCAACTTTTTGTAGCTTTGTATGTTAACCAAAAAATAAATAACATGTAGCTTAAACGTTGATTTTAACAAGCGAAATTTCTCTAAGAAAACAAAGAAACAACAAATTGACATTTTCTCCATCGGCAATTACTATCTAAGTGATACTCCTATATGATATGGACAAAATGAAAAAGTCAATTCATAATAAAATATCCTTCGAAATTGCTAGTGTACGTTGGAAGAAAATCATAACTAAAACCGTGTGAAAAAGGTCAACGTGGATTAATATTTACAAACTGATGATATTCATCGACTAAAATCGTATTGTTAACCTATAAGGTAGAAGATGTCAACAGTCAACGTGAATTAATATTTACAATTACGATGTATACAATATAAATTTAATTATTTGCAATGATAAAACATTATCTTTCCTGCAAAATTATGAATTTTTGTACTACAAAAAAAACAAACAAACAATTGACGTTGTCATTTGTCGATCGTAAATGGAGTACAACAGGCGTATATAATTAAATAAGTAAAAATAATCATATCATAATAAATAGAGAAATATCCTAAAATAACACATACAAAAATTATTTTTGTTCCAAATCTAGTCCATAAAATTTAAAAATCCAAAAATAACATAAATAATTATGTGAAAATACATGTTTTCTCAAAATAAATTTAAAATAAAATTAAAACATTATGTTTGAGTTCAATATTTCATATTTGGGCTTAGTTTTTTCTATTAAAAAAGGATTTTATGTTATTTTAATATAAAATGTATACTATTATTATCAATTTTAATTAGTGGTGCTAAGTTTTTTAAAAAAGTTAAAAAGTATACTATTTTGAACAACTGCTATGATCAATTAATACTCCATATAAGAGATACATAGATGGATAAAGTATTAAATGGTAACCATATAAAGTCCACAATGAATTGGCTTTTTGGGTTTACTCCTTTGTCTTTATTATTCTAACGTCTAATAAATGAAAGCAATGAGAAATATTTTGATTTCTAACAATCAACTTTTACGTTTGACTTTTTTTCCCGGACTCGAAATGTTTGTAATAATAACATATCCATTCCACACGTTGAGACAGAAGAGCAGTAGAGAGAAACTGTAGACGAGTTTTTGAATGAGTCAGTCAAACAAGAGACTATAAAATCCAGCAAAGGTCAACAAAGCAAAAGTGGTCGTACGTAATCTCTCTCTCTTGGGAAAAGGTGAGAGAGCAAAATGATTGAGTACGAGACGGTGCACCGAATCACCACAGGTGTGTTCCGTTCGCTTCACTCGTACTTGTCGTCGCGTCGGTGCACTTTTTTGCTCTCTTTTTCACTGAAAAGTGAAAACCAATACCAACCCACCCGCGTCTTCTTTTGGAATCTTGCGGCTTCGTTCTTTTGGTCTCTCTTTTTTTTATAAAAAACAAAAATTGTTTTGATGATTTTTCAAATAAACTAGATTATGACGATTTCATCCTCTCTGGCATTATTTAATTCGTCCTTGTGTTTCCCAGCTGGCCTCTGGCTGTTACGATATCACTCTCTCGTCCTTTGACTTTATTTCTTGCTACTATACGTAAACCCCATCTACTACTACTAATTGATTATCAACTGCATTTAGCTTTTTAATCTATAGGTGTTGTTATTTATAACTTGAGTAGAGTTCCATATGTTTAACTTGGGCAAATGATTTCAATTATAGAAAGTTTAGCCAAGTTCTACGTATGACAAGTTGGGTATTACTAATAAATATATAATCGTTGAGTCCATTTAATTGGGGACCAATAAACTTTACAGGAAGTAATTTCAGATCAATCATTTTAAACGATTATATGATTATGTCATTGGTCCGTCGTAAATTAATTCAAGGAAATAAAAAACTGGCTTTACTTACCATTTCACAGATCTGAAGATTATCTTGACGACATAAAAAAGTGTCATAAATTTGAGTGCCGTCAAAAAGATACGGTTGTCTAAATGTTGGGTACGGTGTGGTACTTGAAAGCAGACATCACCCTCGTGGTGCAATGTGAACTCGACACGTGGCGACTTCTGTACGGTCCGAAGTTTACGTCAAACTATGTCATTTTTCTAATACTATTGTAGTATATTATTCATTTTAAATAGTTTCATTATATGCTAAGAACAAAATCTAAGATGCTTTTTTTTTTTTTAGTTTCGTGAACAATTATGGTCTAAATCAAGAGAACGAAATCCAAGTTCACAATTATATGATTTGGAAACCATGTTTTAGCGAAATTGTATTATTTGTTTATGTTATTAATTCAAACGATTTTCACATGGATTAGATTTATAAATATAGAAAAATACAATGACGTACGGTTTTATAACCAGTTTGTTCGCGTTAATTATATTTGTATCAAGTTTGTGATTTTTTTCCTTCAAATGTTAAATTATTTATTAACAAAAAGTTATTTACAAAAGAAGAAAAAAAAAACCAAACTTTGTAAGTAATGAAACTTTTTGACAGTTTTGCAATTTTTTTGTTAACATCGTTCAAAAATTAAAACTGTATTAGAATTAGAGAAATAAGTAGAAATTCTTTTAAATATTTTGTGAACTTTTCTAAATGGAAAATTTGCAATTAATTAACTATATTATGAATGAAATGGTTCATTTAATGAATCCGTACGTACCGAGCCTGCGAGCCAAGTACTTATTATTAGCATCATCATTCACACTCATTGAGATCTGAGCCGACAGTTGTATTCACTTATTACTATATATTGTATGAAAATGCTAGATGAAAATGCTCGATGAATGGAATAAATCGATGAGATCCAAGCTTACTCTAACTATTGATTTAATAAATTCTTGTTATTCGGACACATATCAAATCTTATTGGTTCACTGTTTTCGAAGGATTCTACAAACTATTTTACACATTTTTAGTTTAGACTATACTTTAGATCCAAAATATTCTTTCTACGTCAATGTAAGAGATCGATTAACCTGTATTTATGCTTAGTTACGAGCATTTATGTATAGCTGGTTTTAGTAGTTAAGACACGACTACAGATATTTATTTTTATACAAATTGGCCAATTACTTATTTAAGATGTGTTTGGTTGAATATGACCATTATTGGTAGCAAACAATTTTTGTTGGAACTATTATTGGTAGCAAACATTTCATAGTAAAACTGGATAAAAACAATAATGATTACCTTTTTTTGTTTCAAAGCACAATGGAAAGAAGGCCATTAAAAAGAAAAATCACCGTGCTTTGGTAACAAATAGTAGTAATTATTTGGTTTTTAGGCGGTTCATAATTATTTTGTTTGAACTGTTTATTTGGGTATATTCGTCTGATTAAAAAAAAACGCTTCAATCTCTTAGAAGTTTTGCTTACGAATCAAATTAGTAATAAAACTAATACATCGCATAAAAGAGTTAAAAAATAATAGAAAGTTTCAGATCAAAATTGGACTAATCATTCATAATAAATATAGCCGTCGAATCATTTATTTACTGTATTTTTAATACGTTTAAAACGTATATTACCATTTCAAATGGCTAAGTGGTAGCGAAAGTGTTCTTAATGTAAATCGAATTCAAAAGAGAAGGAATTGCACCTTGTCTTCGGTCTTTTACCATTAAACACAAATTACTAAATTATCATTGAAAAAGGTTTATAGAAAATACTTTTAAAATAATTAATTTAGTTAGCCTATCCAATACGCGCATGTGAACGGTGGCTTTACACAACGTTTCGACCGATTAGTATTTGTTTATTTTTTTAATGTTTGGGGCAAGTTTATTGGTCTTCTTAGTATTACGCGCGAACGTACGTTGGCAACTTTGAGTTAATTTAATATTAAAACTACATTGATAGTATATCATTTATCCATATTACAGTATATATGAACGTATCTACATACGTATGATGTCATTGATTTGTAATTGATGTGTAAATATAGAAGGATACACATATTTCCAAAGGTTTTCTTATAGCCTTCAAACATAACATGCAGTGGTTTGATTAATTATGTTATTAGGATTTAATTCGTGTTAGTTAGACCGTAAAGTGTTTTCAAAAAAAAATATTTTGAATTTTTTTTTAAAAAGTTAATTATTTTTTATGAAATTTACAATTCATCATTATTAACTAATAAAATTTGCATAGAAAACTTAAAAATTTATCTTTTTGAAATATTTTTTTTTCAAAAATATTTATTAATAAATATAGAGGGAGTATTTATTAGGAATATCTGGTTATCAGTCCAGTGTAATATTGTAATCGTTCGGTTTATTAATGGTCGATTTTATTTTGGGTTTAACATTAGATAGTACTAAATGAAGTACCAAAGATAATTATTTTGACTAAAAATGTTGCTGAATTACGGTGCATTTCGATTCTAAAGTTTTTGATATGTTTAAAGTTTGTTAGAGGGACATATAGGGAGACAAGTCGCTATCAACCTAACTTTCAAGATAAAGTGTACATATGCATGTATTATGTGGTAGCCTCTTAAACATTATTTAGTTTTTTTTGTTGGTAGATGTTTACAAAAATAATAGACCTTCCAAAATTTATCCTTTTTTTTATTTGATCGATGCTAAATAGATCGTTATTATTTTTTTTTCTTCTATAAATGTAAATATTTCATTGAAAATGAAAACGATTTGGTGTTACAAGATGTGTTAACACATTATTCGACTTAAAGGATTGGTCTCATGGCAAAAAAAAAATAAAAAACATGAAAACAAAGACAATCAGTACTTATGTCAACATCGTAACTAGTAATTTCGTATCTTGTTATTCTTATGTTACATTAACATAGTTATTATGTTGGCGTCGATCTTGTTACGGTTATTAATACAATAGTAACAACTAAACCGTTGCAATGATATATGCAATACGTATAAATATCAATGACGACAAATTTCGAATAAATGATTTGGAAGGACAGATATAATTATAAATTATGCAACAAAGTGTCGCTAGATGCAAAGCTTGAATGTTCCATTGCCTCGTTACATTATGATTAAAATATATAAATTGAAGCACTCTATAATATGCTTTTTTAATTCCATACATTTTGTTCTTATTAACCCACCAAAACACTTTTGATTGAATTGAGTAGTTATCTGTGGGTCGCTACGAAAGGAAAAAGGAAATTTCATTAAATCGTATTTGATTTGATAAATTTAATATGCAAACTTTTCAACGACAGTATTCAGTTTCACCTACAAAAAATCCCACGTGTGCAACTACGTCACTTTATTCTACTGGCGCTAACATTCAAAAAATAAATTAAGTCAAATTCAGATGATACCGGTCAAGAAACCTTAAAAGATTATTGTAAATGATTTTTTCTTGAATATAATACAAAGACGTTGCCTTGTATACAAAGATAGAGATTAGATATTAGGTTACTCACTTACTTTATATCTAATATTAACAACTTAGTCGAAACTCAAATACGTCCAATAATAACCCAAAAAAAAAAGTTGGATTGAGTCAAATATTTTTTATCTATTTTTCCGGGTGACCAAATTTCCGTGGAAATTCAAAAATTCAAAAGAAAGAAAAATATTAACTTGTAAGTCAGGCATACGAGTAAATAATTATAAACTAGAATTTAACCCGCACTAATAATTATAATGCGGAGATTTTTTTTAAAAAAAATTGTTTTCTAATTTAAGAAAAAATGCTTTTATATAAATTTTATAATATGTTAACTCATGATTATAGATAGAGTTGTCAAACAGAATAATTTGTCTATCTAACCGTTTTGTAGTGAACTAAAATATTATTCGGACTAACCCGTAAAACTTATAATCTTGAAAAGATAACTCTATTATGGACCGTTAATGATTCTAGTTTTGTGGTTAGTTAACAAACTCTTAAAAAAATCAATTTTCTTGTGTCTAACTTTTTTATAAAATTAGTAAAATATTTTTCAACTTTTATTTTAATATAAATTCAAATAAAATATAATAAACTATAGTGAAAAATATATAAAGATTTCGAATATATTTTTTATTTTGAATACATATGGATTGATTATTATTTTAAAATATATAGTAGATAACATCTTTAAGACAAAATAAATACTTTCCGTATTCTTATCACTAATTGTAAAAGACAATTATATTATTTCGTATTTCAATTATTATTTGTTATTTGTAATGACATTTTATGTAATAATTTACAAAATAAAATTCATTTTTAAAAATGTCTTTTTAAATAATAGTATAGAGATGTACGAAATCGTAAACTTTTTGGTGGTCATAAGTTTTACGGATTCCTAAATGAAGTAAGAAGATTGAATTACATTAGTCTAAAGTCAGATTTTCACTAAAGTATTAGCTATTATTATATGATGATAAATATAGTTTAAATGTTTTTTCAATTCGCCTGTAAACTCTGTAATTGTATGTAAAAAGACCTTCAATATATATTTATGAGATTTACATAATTAATTGGGAAAAGTAAAATCGAGTTAAACTTTTGACCTCGTATGAATATTCTGCAGCTACAAACACGTGGTTGGAAATATCGACGCTTCTCTTTCACTCTCTCTCTCTCTCTATCTATCCTGTCTTGTCGCTCTGGAGTTGACGGTATTATATATATAAACTCCATTGCTGAAGAGTTTGCAACTTGCGATTTGTGAGCTTCATTTTATCCCTCAGTTCAAGCAAAAAAAAAAAGAGAACACAGAAACCTTTCGAATCTTTGTCTCAAGAACAGAAGAGAATCAAAAGAAGAATCAAGAAGAACTAATAGAAAGTTTCAAGATTCCTCAAAGAGCTTTTTCTGCTTGAGGGATAAACCCGATCAAGTGCCGACCGTAGTATATTCGAGGTGCTTATTCATCTTGACCACCACTGATTCTTCTCTCTCTATATATATTTTTTGTTGGTTTCAATTTCTCACTATATTTTTTTCTGAAGTTTTTTATTTTCTTGATGTGTTACACGGAAATGAGTTTGACAATCTTTTGATATTACTTATCGGTGATGGGTTTTTATTAAGAATGGTGATTAACTATTTTTTTTCGTATTTTTTCCATGATTTCTGGGTAGCATTTGGTCGTGCATCCAAAAAATCATTTTTTTTGTTCTCTTTCCAAATCCAGTGATTTGATACTTATTAGTTTATCGACTTACGATTTTCCGGAGAAAATGTGTGTTCGTGTACGTTTTGATTATCGGTTCTGATTTTATTCCGGGATGCTCTGCTTTCCAGATCCGAAAAGTTCTGATTTTCTTTTAAAGTTCGTTCTTTTGCTAAAATCTATTGATGGGAAGGTGTTTGTGAAAATGCGCTTTGTGCTCTGTCTATAATTTATACATACGCCTGTTTGTGCATATATGAATCAGACATAACAGATTCGTGATGTTTTCACTTCAGGTCAGAATCTCTGTTCCGATTGGGATCTGTTGAATGGGGGTATCATTCTCCTGTCCGTTCGCCGAGCTAGACGACGTGGAGGCTGCTCTAGACTCCGTCACGGTTAAGTCCATAAGCTTCGGTGATGACGACGAGTGCAAGACTCCCAAGAGATCTGTCAATTTCAATGACACAACTCTTGAGCCCACGATTTTGAAATCTATGGGATCTGGTAAAATGGTCGTTGAGAAATCTGTTAGCTTTAAAGGGATGCAACTGGAGAGAATGATCTCGCTTAAAAGGTCTGTCTTGAAAGAAGATTACACGGAAGAGAATGGCTTTGACTTAGACAATGCCGGGATTGCCAGAGAACTATCAGTTCTTGATCCGAGGAATCCTAAACACGAAGCTGCTATCAAATTACAGAAAGTTTACAAAAGCTTCCGTACCAGGCGAAAGCTCGCGGATTGCGCGGTGCTCGTGGAGCAAAGCTGGTTAGTTTTTTTTCTTTCTCAAAACGTTCCATTTGTTCTCTGTTGTGTTGTGATCTAATGTCGTTGTTCTGTTTCTATCACAGGTGGAAACTTTTGGATTTTGCTGAGCTTAAGAGAAGTTCTATATCTTTCTTTGACATTGAGAAACACGAAACCGCGATTTCAAGGTGGTCTAGAGCGAGGACTAGAGCAGCTAAGGTTGGTAAAGGTTTGTCAAAGAATGGAAAGGCTCAAAAGCTTGCTTTACAACACTGGCTTGAAGCGGTAAGTTAGAGACTAATCTCAGTTTCAATTTTCTTTAGTACCATGCACTTTTTGGATTGAACGTTATCTGATCTTGGTTTGTGCACTTCCTTTTAACAGATTGACCCGAGACATCGGTATGGACATAACCTGCACTTTTACTACAACAAATGGCTCCACTGTCAGAGTAGAGAACCTTTCTTCTACTGGTAATTCCTTCTCACCTACTCATTATCCCATTCCTGCAAAACTTTTTTATTTTTGTTGGTCCTAAATCAAGAAACTAAACTTAGATATGGGTTTGATTCAAATGTTGCAGGCTTGATATCGGCGAGGGGAAAGAAGTAAATCTTGTGGAGAAATGTCCGCGGTTGAAACTTCAACAACAGTGCATTAAGTACCTTGGTCCGGTTAGTATCCATCCCTTTTATCTCTGCTCAACAAGTAACTTTGCCGAGGAATTAGAACTTCTTTCTTATTGCTGTCATCTTTATGTTTTGTGTAGATGGAAAGGAAAGCTTATGAGGTAGTTTTGGAAGACGGAAAATTCTTCTACCAGCATAGCGGAGAGATTCTTGAAACTTCTGCTATGGAAGATAGTGATTCCAAATGGATTTTTGTGCTCAGCACATCTAAAGTGTTATACGTCGGGAAGAAGAAGAAGGGTACGTTTCAGCATTCAAGCTTCTTAGCTGGAGGAGCTACTGTTGCTGCAGGAAGATTAGTTGTTGAGAATGGCGTTCTTAAGGCTGTTTGGCCACATAGTGGACATTATCAACCCACAGAAGAGAATTTTATGGACTTTCTCTCTTTCCTCCGAGAGAACAATGTCGATATCACTGATGTAAAGGTAAGAGAAAGAGATTTGATTGAATGACTTATTCAGTGTCTAGATCTTGAGTCTGTGAGTATTATGTTCTTACAAGTGTTATTTTTGCTGTGTTTCAGATGAGTCCTACAGATGAAGATGAATTCTCTATTTACAAACAGAGAAGCAGTCATATGAGAAACCATTCTTTGGAAGAGGATTTGGAGGCTGAGAAGAGCACTGCCTTTCAAGACAAAGCTGATCCAACAGAAGAAGAACCAACTCCGGTGTTGGCTAATCTCGAGACACCGAAAAAGATGGAATCTCCATCTTTTAGCACATTTGGCGAGGAAATCCAATCCGCTGGATCAAAGTCTACTAAGGTATCTGAAGACTACGATTCGGGTGATGATGAAGAAGAAGAGGAAGAGGAAGAGATGTTTGACTTAGAACAAGAATCAATGCCTTCAGAGCAGAGCTCAGCCAGAGGAGGAGGAGAAGAAGAAGAAGCAAACAAGGAGAGTGAAGTAGTCAATATTCCGGAAGAATCAATCCTAAAAAGGATCAATTCAAAGAAGGAAACTAGATCTTTCCAACTTGGGAAACAACTGTCATGCAAATGGACAACAGGTGCAGGACCAAGGATCGGTTGTGTAAGAGATTATCCATCAGAACTTCAGTTTCAAGCACTGGAACAAGTGAACCTGTCGCCGAGAAGTGCTTCTGTTTCAAGACTCTGTTTCTTGTCCTCATCGCAAACGCAAACGCCTCAGATGTCACCGTTATGGCGAGGAATGTCACTGCCTGCAGATATAACGCATTCGTTAACTGATGCACAATAAGTTCCTTTTTCGATCTGATCTATTCTTTTTGTGTGAATAGAGAAGATGATGACTTAGAAATTCTTTTGTATTCTTTTTTCCCCCTTCACTGTAACAGAGCAGCATTTCATTTGTTTATTTGGTTTCTTGTTTAACAAGAAATTACAGGTTAAAAAAAGTGTTAGATTCTTTTTCTTGGCTTTTTTAGTTTTGGCAAAAGCCTGTAATACACAGAAGTGTTTCAAGATTCTCTTCGTCTATTTTTTTCCGTTTTAATACTGTTCTTCACTTTTACCTTTCCAGCAAATTTCTGCTCGGTGGAGATTCAAAACCCTAGCTCCGTCTCACAACCCTAAAGACTGTCCTCGAAGAGAGAGAGAGGTTATTTTCCTTATACCGGACCCTCTGCCTCTCTCTGGTGGTAACAATTTTGGGCTTTTAAAAGGCCCATTAAGTTTGGTTAGAATGTGAGATTGCTTGGTGCAACAAGAACCGTGCCTAGTCCCACGCTTCTCCACCTACCAAATGAATTGATAATCAAAGTCTATTTATCAAAAGTTTCTTTCCCTTTTTTCTTACGACTGCAATGTGTACGGCTATAGCGTTTGTTATTTATTAGACGAGACCACACATAAATTTAATATACTAGGGATTGACTCCACGCGCGAAGCCTTATTTACATTCATGTTATATATTTGTTTTTATGTAATTTATTTGGAAACCTCTTTTTTTAAATTTCAAATTTTATTTTAATATTCGATTTATGTTTAAAGTTGTATTTTGTGTATGTGTGTTTTCTTCTTTCTCCTTATTTTTGTTTGTATATAGTAACGGTTTTCTCTTACTTATGTTATTAACTTATGTTGAAATATTGTTCTTTTTTTTATGTGTTTATATTTTGTATTTCACTACTGTGTGATTTTAATTATAGTTTTATATTTATTTTACATATTTACATTCATATTTTTAAATTTGTTTATATGCTATTTTTTAAAAATTATTTTCTAATGTCACAATAAGATATTCGTTAGAAGATGGGTTTTTTCTAACCTCGTTTGATAAACCGACTTGAAAAATAGAAGTAAAAAGCGGTTGAGCGTGGGTTTGATAAACCTACGTATATTTTTTCCTAATAATTAATATTTATTTATAATTAAACTAAACTAATCAGTTGTTTTCGAGAACACCCACGAGATACTTTAATATTCTGGAAAATTCAGAAAACTCAACTCCACTTTCGACCACAGGGTTTCTCATAATCTCTTGTATCGGATTCTTTTGAATCTATCATCATTCTCTATCGGAATTGATATCCAAAATTGAGGTCTTAACTCGATTCTGTAGTTTTTTTCCTGTCTCGGATATTTCAGAACGAAGAAGATATTAATCATTCGGTTGTTTTCTGATTCAATAACTTGATTTTATTGAGTATTTAAGGTATGATGGATTCGTAAAAATTGTTTGCTAGGATTTTTGGGGTAGAGTCTTCGGTGAAGAATCTTCATTTTTCGACGCATCTGTTATCGGCTGAAGCACCTATTTCCTTGCATGATACGATGAAATTATGGAAATCCGCTGAGGTAGCACCAATTTTTGTTATGATGACTCCAAGAAGGTTTTGTGGGAGTGCTTCTATGCGGCTGATTTCTTTTTTGTTTGGATCTATTGCAGGTTTTTTTTGGTTGATTGTTGTAACGTGTGTTGTGGTTTTGAGACTTACTGGTAATTTGTTTAAATAGTAGAATGGTGGTAGTAATAGCCTTTTGAACTTCATAACGTCCAAGTTAATTTGCCTTAATGTACCTATACTAATTGATCATTAAATTTTAGTATTGAAGATATCCACATCTTTGGTGTTTTTAATTTTTTGGAGAAATTAACTTTGGATTACGTGACACAATAAAATAACACAGTTTTTAATTAATAAGTTTTTAAATAGGTGGGGTCCATTAATTTAGGAGCTTAGTGCTGATGTGGACAACTTAGAATGAGAGAAAACTCTCTTATTATATTATAGATTGCTTATTAAAAAGAAAATAAACACTAAATTTTTTACTATTTATTGTCCCTGGACCTGGATAGAACATTGTCTTTAAGAAACTCACTAACTACATTTATTAAAAAGTATGTAAGACTTCGGATTTTTAAAATATTTGATTAATTACTAAAATTAGTCAGGGCCGTGCCTGTCTTTATAAAATAGAAACACTGGCCTACGGCCACATATTTTTAAAAATTAACGAGTCTTTCATTATATATATATATATAGTCTTAAACCCTTAATTTTTGATAATTTATGTTAGGCACAACACTTATGTATTCTTTTGCATAATTGTATGCGTTGCTTTTTTCAAAAACATTTTTAACGATAAGTTTTATTTAAATGAATAAGATTAAAATAAATATATAAAATAAATAAATAATTAAGTATAATAGTGTTGCTCAATTTTAGAATTGATTTCCCGTATTTTGCTAAACTTCTTTTCTAAATCGTACAAAATCTTTTTCATCGAAACCTTGTTCTTCTTCTATATTATTCTTTTTTTATTGGTTTTTTATATGAAAAATTCGAATTAATTATCCAAAATTACTATAACTTTTAGAAGAAAATAAAAATAACTAATTTAAAATATATATATATTATCGTAAACGCTTTTGGTTTCTTATAATTTTGAACATTTTTTTAATCGCCTCCGGCCTCTATTTATCTAGACACGGCTCTGAAATTAGTATAGCCCACAATCCAAAATAATCTAACAAACCAATCGATGACGTTTGAATTTTCATTCATTTGAGCCATAATAAGTAAATAAAATTACACGCATAATTAATATTATCGCAAGAATAAATAATTTGGTTGTTGTACTTGTATGCATTGAAATATCTGTACATTAGTACATGCACATAAATTTTGGCCGATGTTTAAACTAAATTTAACACAACGGACACTTACAAAATATTGGGACAAAATTTAAGACATGAAACATATATGATCATTAAAGTAGACGACGTACAATATTTCATATAATAAACAAATCCATTCAATTGTAGACCATGTAAAAGTAGTTATATTTTAGCTTTTTAACTGTCTTTGTAGTTGTAGTGTTGTAAAGTCAGTTCCGAATTATTTTTTGTTGGATCCAGTTTTTCATCCAAACTGAAATTGAAACAATTATCTTTGCTAGTTTTCTTGTGATTACTAGTTTTCATATATTTTTGCATTCACTTTTGTTGTCTAGACTTGTATTTTTGTATTCACTTATGTTGTCTAGACTTGGTAATAAATATGTGTATCTTTTTCATCCAAACTGAAATTGAAACAATTATCTTGGCTAATTTTCTTGTGATTAGTAGTTTTCATATATTTTTGTTATCTAGACTGGGTTATAAATATGTGCACCAGTATCTTTTATGTCTTTAAAATCCAAAATATTTTATATAAATTGGTGTGTTATTCTTGATTTATTTGCCAAAATGAATGTGTTATATAGTTCAATTGCTCTATGATCCGCTATGACAATTAAGACGCTGTATTTAGCAAAAACATGCCACTTTAGAAAACTGACCATAACTAAATAAAATAAAATTATCCACAGACTAAATATTCTAATTTAATTACAAATGGAAAATTTTAAAAACAAAAAAAAAATGAAAGCGGGAAGAAGGAAAACGGCAGAAGAAGCATGGGCAGAGCCATAGAGGTTGTTCGCTCATCAGCTGATTGCTCATCCTCTTCTTCTCTCTTAAATACTCTCTCTTCTCTGCAACTTATCTCCACATCAACTTTAAACTAAACAAACACAGAACAAAAGCTCCAATCTTTTCTTTGTCCACAATCCGATCCAATGGCTCCAACACTCTCTACCGCCCAATTCGCAGACCCAGCTGAAGTAACCGAGTTCGTTGTCAACAAAGGAAATGGCGTAAAGGGTTTATCAGAAACAGGAATCAAAGCTCTTCCAGATCAATACATTCAGCCTTTCGAAGAACGGCTCATCAACAAATTCGTCAACGAGACTGACGAGGCGATTCCGGTCATCGACATGTCCAACCCTGACGAGAACAGAGTCGCTGAAGCCATCTGTGACGCTGCTGAGAAATGGGGTTTCTTTCAAGTGATCAACCATGGAGTTCCTTTGGAAGTTCTTGACAACGTCAAAGCGGCTACTCACAGATTCTTCAATCTCCCCGTGGAGGAGAAGAGCAAATTCACGAAAGAGAATTCTCTTTCCACGAATGTTAGGTTTGGGACGAGTTTCAGCCCTCGTGCAGAGAAAGCTCTAGAGTGGAAAGATTATCTTAGTCTCTTCTTTGTCTCTGAAGCTGAAGCAACACAGTTTTGGCCTGATGTCTGCAGGTGAGTTTCGCAATTTCAAAAATCAAATCTTTCTCTGTTTCAATCTTTATTATAATTCTTGATTTTTATTTTAGGAATGAAGCTCTAGAGTACATGAACAAGTCCAAGACAATGGTGAGGAAGCTTCTAGAGTATTTGGGGAAGAATCTCAATGTGAAAGAGCTCGACGAGACCAAAGAGTCACTCTTCATGGGTTCGATTCGAGTCAACCTCAACTACTATCCCATCTGCCCTAACCCGGACCTAACTGTTGGCGTTGGCCGCCACTCAGACGTCTCTTCCCTCACCATTCTCTTACAAGACCAGATTGGCGGCCTCCACGTGCGTTCTCTGTCGTCAGGGAACTGGGTTCACGTGCCACCGGTTCCCGGATCCTTTGTGATCAACATCGGAGACGCAATGCAGATCATGAGCAACGGCCGGTACAAGAGCGTGGAGCATCGCGTCTTAGCCAACGGTAACAATAACAGAATCTCTGTTCCCATCTTCGTGAATCCAAAACCAGAGTCTGTGATTGGTCCTCTCCCGGAGGTAACCGCAAACGGAGAGGAACCAATTTACAGAGACGTCGTGTACTCTGATTACGTCAGGTATTTCTTCAAGAAGGCACACGACGGAAAGAAAACCGTGGATTTCGCCAAGATATGATCACAATCAGACCTCAAGGAGTTTGATTTCTTGTTTTTTTTTTTTTTTTTTTCNGAATTGTCTCTCAATGGCCCATTGAGATCTAATAGTATCCTGTTTAGACTACAACATCTTCAGAGCTTGGAGCTCGGCAACAAAAATCTTTCGGTTATTCTACCATATTCTATCGGCAACTTCAAATATCTAACGGTTTTGAGTCTTGGTGGTTGCAAATTATTTGGAAAGATACCCTCTTCACTCGGAAACCTTTCTCATCTCACTAATCTTGATATTTCTAGTGATTTCACTAGTGTACTGTCAGATTCCATGGGCAATTTAAACCCACTAAAAGAGTTTTTTTTGTTTTTCTCTAAATATGTTGTATTCATTTTTTGGTGTCCCTTAAAATGGGACATCTTTTTGAGGATACAATAAGTTTAATTTTAAAGAAAAGAAATGAAATGAAAGACATTACAAATTCTTGATTACATAGATTTCAAGAGTGCAAGAGATTATTGCCAAAAGAAGCAAGTAGATGAAGTTAGCTTCCAGTAGAAGGTGGAGCGAATTGAATGAATTCAAACTATGTCATGAGATAGGAGATTTGGTTGATTGTTGAAGGTGTTGGAGTGTTGCCCGTTGGCCGATGATCAAGAATGAGGAGCTTCAGTCTTATTATTTGGAGAGTTTGCTTGATGAGAAGTGATACCAGACGAGTATGGGCAAGGTGGAGTCGTGTATTCCTCTCTCGCCACAACTCATAAACCAGAGCCCGAATGATCATTTTGCAAATGACATTCAACTTCTTTGATCGTATTGCAGATTTGACCCATAAGACAATACTCTCAAAATCCATTGTAAGAGTTAGCGTGTGGTGTCTGAAAAAGAAGCTCCAAGCTTCCTCAGAGTATGCAGTTGAAGAATAAGTGTTCCCTGGATTCAACTGCATAATCACAAAGAAGACAACTAGCTGAAACATTCAAGCCCCATCTCAGCAATATGTCTCTTGTAGTCATGCAAGCCCCTACAGCCAGCCACATCATAAATGCATGTTTTGGAATTTTTTGAGAAAACCAAACAGATTTATGCCAAAGAACTAAAGGTGAACTCGGCTGCAAACTTCTCCAAGTCAAGGAAAAAGAGAACTGACTTGGCTTCTCGAGAGGATTGTTTTTTCATAGGAATTGATCTGGTGTTGATGAACTGATGTCTGGTGGAGTTAAATGGGATGTTTTCCACGAGGTAGCTTCCAAGCCCCATTTAAGACTGTCTGCAAGACTATGCACATACGATGAAGACCTATCACATGCCACACGTAATCCATTAGCCCAAGTTAATTCAATCAGTAGCCTCGGATTTGACCAATTGTCCTGCCAAAATAGGGAAGTTGAGCCATTTCCGAGATCACAAAAGAGATATGGTCTAGCCAATGTTCGAAGCTTGATAAACCTTTTCTATAACCAACTACCATAATTTGAGCTCGGGATCCCAGAACAATCTGCCTCTTATTACAAAAGAGTTGCTTCTTGTTACCAAGCTAAGTGGGAACTTGATCTTAATAACATTAATTGAGTCTGAGTGAGAACAGATAAGATAACGACAATTAGGCCTATTAGAGCAGGTCCAATGGAGGTTCAATGGAGGTTCATAAGTGGAGTTCTTAAGTATTAATGGGTCAAAAATAAATGAAAAAGCCCAATTTCCTTAAGAACTGATCCTTAGGGAAAGATATTTAGAAACGGTTCTTAATGAGGTTCTTAAGACATGTGTCGAGACTGCATTGGTTTTTGGTAAAAAAAAATTTGGGAAAGTCTATCTCCTTTTCTCGACAATTTCTGGCGACCATTTTTCTTCTCTTCATTTTTGGTCGACGTTTTTCTTTTCTTCCAGCGAGATTCGCGCACAGCAAATCGGAGAGTTTGAAGACCAAATCGAGACTGCTTTCTCCAATCGCTTTGTCAAGGTACGAATTCATGCACATTTTTGTTGTTGTTTTTGTTAATTTTTTGGTTATTGAGATTGAAAATTAGGGTTTACTGATTTGGGGAAAATTTTTTTGGTGTGATTCAAATTGAGATTGAAAATTAGGGTTTACTGGTTTACAGAGAATGAGTTGCAACTATTCTCTATTTATGGTGTGATTCAAATTAAATTTTTTTTTTAGAACCTCGAGGTTCAACCATTGGAGGATAAAAAAGTTAAGAACTCCTCTAGAGATTCTAAACTTTAAATTAATCACATTTTAATCATAAAATATTCTTAAAAACCCCTCTTATGGGTTCACCATTGGTGATGCTCTTAGATAGTTTGGGCTTCTGAGAGCATCATTATCCCTAAGCAACTCAATGGGGTGCTTAAATAATATTTTAATAATTAAAACTTTGTTAAACAATCTATTAAGCAACTTGTTCTTTTTTCTCCTTCATTGGTAGAACTTCAATAGGGTGCTTAGGAACTTCAAAGGGATTATATTCTATAGTAGTATAATCAAAGGGATTCTATTCTATAGTAGCATAATCAAAGGGATTCTATTCTATAGTTACAATATTTCCTACAATCACAATCGCCGACTTCTCGTCTGAATCGCCATCACAAGAGATTGTCGGGGAGAGGAGAGGAGAGAAGAAAAAAGGATTGGGATCAAAGTCTTGATTTTCTGGGCAACACAAGAGATTTTCTGGCCGATTGAATTCTCTTCTCTCGTCGTCGATGAGAACAAGGAAGAAACAAAAGAAAAGCCACAGAGACAAACTCATTCACCTTTAGACACGTGTTAAGCACCGTCGCTTAGAATGGTAAAAATAAGCAACGGTTCTTAAATTAAGTATTTCTTTTTCATTTAATTAAATCACTTTTAATTCTAAGCACCCCATAAAAAACGTGCGATAATGATGGTCTGATATTGTTAAATTAGTTTATTTGTTTTACATAATTTTAAGCGCCAAAAAAATGAAAAGTAAATTAAAAAAAAACAAACAAACAAATTGTGTCATCGTCTTCAGACTCTTGAGTTCACTACTACTATGTTCTTCTGGCTGCTAAAAGAGAACTAGAAAATTTTAAGTAAGTTTCTCCTTCGTCTCTCTCTACGGTTTTCAGGTTTCAGAGGAAGAGAAAAAATGGGTTTGTTGTTTCGGATTTAGAGTTTCTTCTTCTTAAAAAAAGGCGATAATTTTTTTTACCGGAGAAGGAGCAAATGGTATCAGTTACAAAACACTGTGAAGTAGAAGTCTCATATGAAAAGGATGGATTCAAAGGCGGTTGGTACAGAGCGATTCTTGAAGAAAGCCCAACGAAATCAGTATACAAATTGCTCCGAGTCCGTTACAAGACGCTGCTCAAAGAAGACGGTTCGGCTCCTCTGACCGAAATCGTTGATCAGAGCTTAATCCGACCTGTCCCACCGGAGGATCTGAACGACGGCGTCGCTGTATTTGAGGAAGGCTCGGTGGTCGACGCTTATTACGAAGATGGTTGGTGGACTGGTCTGGTTGTGAAAAGGAAAGAGGATGATACATATCTGGTTTACTTCGATGCACCACCGGACATCATTCAGTTTAAGAGGAAGCGATTGAGGGCTCATCTTGACTGGACCGGTTCGAAATGGGTGCGACCAGAAAATACGGTAGGAGGCTCTGATCAATCTGATTTTTGTGAAAGTCTTAAACTTTAGCTTATTCATCTGTTTTATGTTTTTTGATGCCCTTGAAAGGAATTGATCAAGTCCGTTTTTAGTTCCGGGACCATGGTGGAATTGAGACTGTGTTCAGCCTGGCGTCCGGCGATGATCATTAAGGAGGTGGAGAGTGAGAAGAGATTCATTGTCAAGTACGGTGATGTGTCCTTCAGTTGCAGCAGGGAATCAGAAATCGGAGTCGTTGGTTCGCGAAAAGTCAGGCCTAGGCAGCCTCTTATTCCTGTTGGAGGGTATGAATTGTTGGATCATGTAGAGGCGTTTGATGGTTGGGGATGGTGTCAAGGTGTGGTGAGGGGAATTCTCTTTGAGGGACGATACATGGTGAGTTTCGGGGAAACAAAGGTGGCGTCGGCGCAGTTCAATTACTCAGATCTTAGGCCTTCAATGGAGTGGGAAGATGGGATATGGCGGCATAAAAGACCAAAGGTGATTATATCACTGGCTTTAGTCAACATTGTTTCGGTTTGGTTTATTTAATGCGGAATCATTGAAGCGTAATGTTCTTTCCATTTTCAGCCAAAATCCGGAAAAGAAACTCCTTCAGGTGGTCAAAGAAACAAGCTTGTGGCTTTGGAAACTAGAACTGTGCAGGCAAAGGAACCACCGTTTGCTCAAGGATCGAGAAATGAGATGGCCGTTGATGTGTTAAATGGTTATACTCTGGTCATAACCCTGCAAGTGGATTCTCTTCAACCTTGTTATTATGTGCCATGAAATTGATGATCTAAACTGGTCTTTGTTTTCCAGCAAAGGAATCTGGTTCACCTGTAACCTCGGGCACGACTGCAACAGAGGACAAAACCCAAGAAAAGATATCCACAGAGTCAATGAGGAATCATAATGGCTCGGGAAATGAGTCAACTCGTGGGAAGGTATCGTTTTTAGTATAATGTTCATGATTGTTATTTATCTTTGAGACGGTTCTCCTTTTGGTTTAACACTTTTATGCGCAGTTTCCTGAGGAGCATAACATCAAATGCTACACTCGTAAGAGGAAAAGAGGAGAACTAAAGCACAATTCAGACCTCAATGATACTGGTATGTCTTAACGCTCATTGTACCATTTGGAATGCAGGACTGGCTTGCAATGGTTCAAAAGCTTAGATCGATGAAACAAGTAATTAGCTATTACTGGTAGATATGCTAAAGAAAATGTCTTTCTTTTTTCATTGTTTTGGGTCTGCGTTGATCTGTCCAGTGCTATCCTCGGATCGAACCCATACTGCGGTTAAGAATTCTGCTGCCAATGTTGAGGAAACCCAAGCAAAGGGAATTATAATGGTTTTGCCTTTTGTGAAGAAGTCACCGTTTTGGAAGACATATGAAACAATGGAAGTATTCAGAAGAGTACCACAAAGTCCTCATTTCAGCCCATTATTGGAGACTAGCGAAGATTTCCGAGAAGGGTCTGCATTAGGTATGATGGCGACTTTTTCCGGGTTATTGGAGAAACTGAAAGATCTGGAAACCGACGTTCCCATAAGCCAACTAGACAGCCTCAAAGTCTCCTTTACCAAGCTAGAGAAGCATGGATTTGATGTCACAAGGCCTTTATCACGGATCGACAAGCTGTTGGCTCTCAAAGATAGACAACTGAATATATTGGAGGAACGAAAAGATATCGACAAAGAGATGATGGTTGAATCAAGCAAAATGTGCAAGGCCGAAGAAGAGTTTGCTAGGATGGAACGCAAGATGCTTGAGGTGAAACACAAGATTCTCAAGCTGCAGAGGCAAGAAGCGGCTCTGAAAAAGCATGAGGTGGCGGCAAAAGAACAGAAGGATGCAGCCTACACAAATATATGTCAGATGGAGTCATGTGCAAGAGATCTTGGTGTAGAGCTTGAAGATGTTGAGTTTGATTTTGAGACAATATTATCGGCTCCCTGGTAAGTTAAGAAAAAAACCAAAACTATATATAATGAGCCAAAGATTTGTCCGAGATCGTTGTCCCTTGTGGATTTATGGTTGATCTTATCTAATTTCAAGCAATTAAGCCATATATCTAAACTTCATTTTCCTTTATTGCGGATTTCAGGTGAAAAAAAAAACCAAACAAGAAGCAAAAGCGCAAAGACTTGTGAGCCAACTAACTAGTAAATGAAAGCATTTGTGGGTATTATTTAGGCCTGTTTGTTTCTTCATTCAGCTGGATCATCTGGCTGAAGATGCCAACTGATGTTTGTTTTTTTGCTTAAAATGATAATCATTTAGATGATTCATCTGACTGAATTTTAAAACCTATGAACAAAAATTAAAACTCAGTTGGCTGCTTCAGATTGGCTCAGCGGGATGAATCAGCTCAGTCAAAAAAAAAAAATGACAAAAGTACCCCTGACAAAAACCTAGATCTAACGCGATTTTCTCTTCTCTGATTCTTCTCTTCTCCGACTCTTCTCTTCTCCGACTCTCGACTCCGGCAGCTTCTCTCCGACGGCTTCTCTCCGGCGGTTTCTCTTCGGCGGCTTCTCTCCGGCTACTTCTCAGGTGAGCTTCTTCTCTCTTTCTCTCTTTCCTTCAACTTTCTCTTAGCTCTTAGAAACTCTTTTACATGAGACTATTGCTTTCTTCTTCGAATTTACTCTTCTGGGTTTGCTCTTTAGTGGCTGTGTTCTGTGTCTATTGATTGGTTTGTTCTCTAGAACTTCTAGATGCTACTGGATTTGCTTCTTTTTTGTTCTCTTGTCCACGAATCTGTATGTTTGATTCCCTTTTTTGTATGTGTTTGATCGATTGCTTCGTCTAGGTTAATAAAACTGGTAGCAAACAGAAATGGACGCTTTCTAGAACCCTCTTCGTCAGTATGTTTCATGTTTCTGGAATTTCCAATTGTTCTGCATTTGGATGAGTCAATGATCCTAAGGCATTGTTGTTTGATTAAGCTAGAAATAGATAGTTAGGAATAAAGGCATGAATGATTCAACTGCTGCTTCAAATGGTCTAGTTATGGATATGAATGGTGAGTTAGCTGAATCTGAAGCCCTTTAGCTTTTTGACATGGAAGGCTGATGTGAGATCCTTATGGTTCTCACTCTGAAATGAGAGTAGCGTGAACCATGTTGAAATGATAACATGGGATTAGGCTTGCAATGAATTACTGAGCTTAGATCAATTCTCTATGAGATCCTTATGTTTATACTGTTAATTTTGATTGGTGTTCTTATTATTGTTTGATGGTTAATTTCAGGTTTGTGCTCTAGCTTCTTTGTGTTATACTTATCAATCCTGAAAAAAAAAACCAAACAAGAAGCAAAAGCGCAAAGACTTGTGAGCTAACTAACTAGTAAATGAAAGCATTTGTGGGTATTATTTATCTGATCTTAACAATGTTAAGTCGAATGGTATTTTGTTAATCTTAACTTAAGAAACGTTAATCTCAAGTTAAGAGCAGATAAACGACAATTAAAAGGTGTGGAAGCCATTCATCGTGGGGCTCGTTAATTTAGAGATTCTTATCATATTATTTACCTTTTTTCGTAATCTTGATCGTGCCTAAAAAAAAAAATTAATTAATTACAATTAGTTTCTCAACGCCGGCAGCATCACCGTCGACGAGGGAGTATCTCCAAGTGTCACCACTTCCAACACCATCATCCGCTCGGTTTCCGTTGGAGGTATGCTCAATTTTTTTGGGATATATTTACTGCACCAAAGTAGCAATTAGAATTAGTGAAGAATGGATACTAGTTATGTGAGAGCATTGATGGGTTAGATGATACTCCCTCCATTCCATTAAGATGAAAGTTTAAGGTTTTACATACATTTTAAAAGCAAAGTTACAATACCAAATATAACCCTATTAGAATTTTGTAATTTCAAAATAGTTTTAATTTTTCTATGTAATTATTTTTATTTAATTAAAATAGGTAAATTAGCTAAATTTTTACATTGAAAACATAAAACTTCTATTTTTGTGAAACAAATAAAAAACTCAAAACTTCCATCTTAATGGAACGGAGAGAGTATATGATAAGTTTTAGGTTAGATTTTGTTGGTATATATATTTGCATAACAAGTGTTTGTTAAAAATGCTTGAATGAACATTTCAATTTAAAATGGCATAACAAATGTTTGTGTGAGTGTCATCAATATTCGGAACAAAAAATCGAACCCGAACGGAATTAGTAGGTATAGAACTGATGCAATTATACGGAAGAACCCTACGATGCGGCACTCTAATGGCGGTAAACGGGATAATCTTTGATTCCTTGTGATCGTGAAGCAAAGATTCTAAGGTATATGAAACCTTAGGCCCAAAACTTACTTAAGACGATTCAAAGAACGAGGCGGTGAAACCTTGATTAATAAACTCGCGGAGCAAGATCTTAAGGTATATGAAACCTTAATCTCAAAACTCACTTATGACGAATCTACCAACTCGGGTAAGTGAATGGCGACGTCAAGTGTGATGAAAAACACTTGATATACCGAAAGACGACTTGGGTAAACCCACCAAGTAATCGAAAGTTTACAAGGAACAAAAGAGAAAAGCTCTCTAGAAAAGAAGTAGATAAAAAGTTGGAATATTTTTCAAATGAGTTACATTGCTTAAATAGACTAGAGATGTGCTAAAAACAAAACAATCTCGAAACTAGCAACTAAGACTAGGAATTAAAACAAATGTAGAATGGACCATAAAACTTGCCCCTTGAACTATTTGGTCGAATCCGAACTTGATGGGCCACGAATTGTATCTCCTATTGGGTTTAGTAGATGTATCCTGGATGCCAAACATAAGTTTGCAAGCTTCTAATTCAATCGGGTCTTGAAATCTCCAAGTATAAAATCAGATCGACCTATTTAGGCAAATGGGGAGTATCTTTGTAGTCCATTGGCCATTTCCTCTGATCTTGGGCTTGTTGGAACCCTAAGAGTTCCCTTAAGATTCTCCAATTGGTTTTGTCGAGATTGTACCTGAGTTGGGCTACTAAACCAAATACGCCTTATGCAACGCCTCAATTCGCAAATTGGAATCTCCATGTTGTTGTTCTTTCCTCAATCGTTGCAAGTAGTTGGACGATTTGTGCTCGGAAGTAAAGGGTCGATCGATCGATGGAAGGATAGGTCGATCGTTTTTGCTTATGTTTTCTCCGAAATGTTTTGATCGATCGATCGGATGAAAGGATCGATCGGTCGTTTCTTTTTCCTTCTTTTTGAGCAATCCAAAACTGTATTTGTGTTGTCATTTGTCCTCATCCGTTCTTCTAGGTATCCTTTTGCTTTGTTGAGATGTAATATCATCACGACGGTAGGAGTATTATGCCATTTCGTCTCTTGGCTGCCTCGAATGGTTTTCTTCTCTCCTTTCAACCGGATTTTGTGGTTGTCTCCTTGGTGCCACTCCTTGCACTCGATCTAGCCTTTGATGAATTTTCTCCATTTTGGTTCTCCACATGTTTTGCATCTCGGCCAGAAACGCTTCCGTAGATATATATTTTTTTGTAAGAATGTGAAGAGATGAGAAGGTGAGAAGATGGATAGATATTACCGTATCCTCGAGTGGTGCTCTGATACCACTTGATGCGATTCTACGGAAGAACCCAATGATGCGGCACTCTAAGGGAGGTAAACGAGATAATCCTTGACTCTTTGTGATCGTGAAGCAAAGATTCTAATGTATATGAAACTTTAGGCCCAAAACTTAATTAAGACGATTCAAAAAATGAGGCGTTGGAACCTTGATTAATAAACTCGTGGAGCAAGATCTTAAGGTATATGAAACATTAATCCCAAAACTCACTTATGACGAATCTACCAACTCGGGTAAGTGAATGGCGACGTCAAGTGTGATGAAGAACACTTGATATACCGAAAGACGACTTGAGTAAACCCACCAAAAAAGGAACAAAAGAGAAAAGCTCTCTAGAAAAGAAGTAGATAAAAAGTTGGAATATTTCTCAAATGAGTTACATTGCTTAAATAGGCTAGAGATGTGCTAAAAACAAAGCAATCTCGAAACTAGCAACTAAGACTATGAATTAAAACAAATGTAGAATGGACCATAAAACTTGCCCCTTGAACTACTTGGTCGAATCTGAACTTGATGGGCCACAAATTGTATCTCATATTGGGTTTAGTAGATGTATCATGGATGCCAAACATAAGTTTGCAACCTTCTAATCCAATTGGCCCTTGAAATCTCCAAGTATAGAACCACGTTGACCCATTAAGGCAAATGGGGAGTATCTTTGTAGTCCATTGGTCATTTCCTTTGATCTTGGGCTTGTTGGAACCCTAAGAGTTCCCTTAAGATTCTCCAATTGGTTTTGTATCGAGATTGTACCTGAGTTGGGGTGTGCAACACGATCTTTAACTCAGTCGCACAATAGGGCATGTAGCAGATTTTTCGGTTTGTAAAATCCATAACTTTCACTTCTAAACCGGTTTTGATGTGAATCGAATTCTCACGGCTTCTATGATGAATCAAGATTCCAGAATAATTTGGTTCATGACTTGATTCTTCCTGGTTTGGTCAGAAACCTCCATTGAACGCACGTATATCCGAATCGCGTAAGCTCGGAATCACCTGATTTGAAAGTTGAATAACTTATTTACCTGAATTTTGATTGGACTGATTTCACTTCGAGAAGTGCTTTAGATGAGGTGAGAATGTAGTCTAAGTGGTCGTGGACCAGTTGATCATGGACTTTGTTTGTGCTGCACAAGGTTCATGGTTCTTTTCAGATAATTCCATGATCGCATCAAAAACCGAATCAGATTTTCATAAATACCCGAATGATTCCTCTTATAAAATATTTTAGGTACCCGAATTGAACCGGACCTAACCAAATCTGAATGGGTATCCGAAATATATGAAATACAATTATATCTAAAATATTATGTATATTTAGACTTAAAATAACCAAAATATCCATAATTATAATTATAAAATGAATATATTAATTATGTTTAGACCAAAATAACCAAAATATTCAAAATATCTAGAAATATTTAGTTATATTTCTCAAAATTAAACAATTTTTGTAAATTTTAACCAGATTTTATTTAAATTAAACAATTTTTGTAGTTTTTGTCGAGTATTTGTGATAAAGTCCGGGTACGCGAAACTGACTTGAATATAGGCAGAACCGAACTGAACCCGATTCGAAAAAGGAAAATTCATGAATTTGTACTAAATCTTTAATACCTATATATCTGAAACATGAAAAAACTGAACCGAACCCGAACTGATATCCGAATGCTCATGCTCATGCTCATAAAATTGAGTAACCAAGCCGATTGGAGAAGTGAACCGGACCCGGCCGGTGATTTGCTGGGTTTGTGGGTCAATGACAAATCGCCGGTCGGGTCCCGTTAATTTCTACAATCGGGTTGGTTTGTTTGTGATCGTGGCTCAATTTTCTGAGCTGTAGTTTCAGAAATCTAAAATCTGATTCTTCCTCCTCTTCGATCTCTCTTCTCTCACGAGTCTCCTCCAAGGTATGCAAATGGCATAATCACGATTATGGTTTTAGGGTTGTTGCTTTGATTCATCCGACTCGCCGCCATCTTCTCTCTCACTCTCAGCTAAACTCTCCACCGCTCACACCGGCGACCACCGAGGCACCGACCTATCTTTATCGCTCGCCGAATTCTGTCTCTCATCCTCGTCCTCTCTATCTCGCAAATCTAGCTTTCTCTCTCCAAGGTAATTTTTGCTGTTTTGTTTCCCACAATTTCTAGGTTTAAACCCTTGTATTTTCTCGGGAAAGTTTCTTCCTTTCTCGATCTCTCATGTTTATTTTGTCGATTTTGCTTTGAAAATCGAACATGCGTGAATTTGGGTTGTTGATATCGAGAACTATCTTACAAATTTCTGTATATATAGTGTATCAACCAAAGTCTCCACATTTCTGTTTTCGGTTTGTTCACGATGTGTTCTTCTATTCTGTGTGTTTTCGTTATTGTGTTGTGTTTGAGCTTTTATACAATCTATTTGCTGGATTGATTGGAATTATTTTCTTTAGGGAACAATAACCAAAGGTAAAACTTTCAATCTTTATAATATGATGTCTCTTGTCCACTTATATAGTGTCTGTTGGATCAATTGAAAACTGTATATGTACTGAAATTAATTGACACTCAAGTTCCTATGCAGTTGTTGGTAGTTAAAGATGTAAGAGCAGGTTGAGCTATCTCCTCTCAATGCATTTTCCATACTTGAATGGTTAATATGATCGAGAGAGAAGACAGGGTCAAAGTATTTAGTGAGAGATCGATTGGGCTTTCGCATTTATGTTCTCTGTAATTCGAAATTCTTGCATGAATTTACCTGGCCAATGATTGGCTTGGTTAGTGGATTCCTCAATCTATGTTTTGCAAGACAGTTTTTCTTACTGCAATTGCTACTTATTGTAGCTACTGTTGTGGTAGGTTTTTAACTCTTGAGTTTACTACTTGCAGTCCTTTGCTTTGTGGCTATACGAAGATGACAACAATCGAAAAACTCAAAAAGCCCTCTGCTTCCTGTTCTGCTGCTGCTGCTGCTACTCTCAAGCAGCAATCATCATCGTTTAAAAGGTGGGGAAGGAGACACCCGTTTGTAAGATATGGACTTCCGATGATATCTCTCACAGTATTTGGAGCCCTCGGCCTCAGCCAACTTCTTCAAGGCAGGTCAGTTCTTTCTTGACTAAGTTAAGCTCTGAATCTACAAATGACCGGGGATATAATCAATGAATCTGTTTAGAATTCTAAATTTCGTCACATGTGGTTTATTTGGTTAGTTCAGTAAGGATATCGCAAAGGTCAAAGATGACCAGGAATGGGAGATTATAGAGACAAGAAAGGCGCTTTCGAGAACAGGACCTGTCGGTGCTTATAAACCTAAAAACACATCCATCGAAGAGGAGCTCAAGGTATTCAGTTTTTCGGTGATTAGACCGCATGAAAGCTTTGATGAACATTAAATCTTGACCGGGTTTTGTTCACTGCAGGCTATGCAAGAGAAGGTGGACATAAACACGTACGAGTACAAGAAAATTCCGAAGCTAAACGAAAGCAAGTCGAGTTAAGTGGAAGTCTTTTAAGAATAACTTATGTATCAGAGTTAATTGACGTTTACTTAGATTAGATGTGTTTCAGTTTTAAACTTTTTAAATAACTCTTCACGTAAACGCCCAAGTATAATTCCAGTAAGTTTTGACCTTCCTAAACAAAGAACAGAGAGGGTTTTTAAAATCCAGCTGTTGATAATAATCGTGTTGATTTATAACGTCAATTAACTATATGTTCTCTGCATAGGGAATTCTTTTATCATGCAAGAAGATCAATTTCATATAATATATATATATTGTTGTGAATAAAAGAGATTGAGAAAATTGTTGTATCATATTCCATGAATAAAGAGAGGTATATATAGGTTTACGTAAACTTGGAGAGCAAGCTGAATAAGGAGAATAAGGAAATTGAGAATATTCTAAACCTCTTAGAATATGGGCCTTATAATGGGCATCCATATAATTAATTCATAACACTCCCCCTTGGATGACCATTATACAAAAATGATCCTAATGCGCATAAGATACTGCCTCATTAAAAACCTTACTAGGAAAACCCAATGAAAAAAATCATAGTTAAGGGAAAAAGAGTGCAACGCGCTATTACTCCCCCTCATTAGTACATCACTTGAAAGTTTTAAGACGGTGTGATCCAATATGTTGAACTAGTTTCTTGAAAGTAGCAATTGGAGACGTCTTGATCGCCAAAATCTTCACTTGAACGAATTTGTAGTAGAAGTATATCGCCATTCTTCTGCAATTAATGGATGTCGCGGATGACCCATCTTGATCATTCTCTTTGCTTCTAATGATCTCATTAATCTTTGGAATGGTGATAGACTTTCATATTTACATTCCCTTAGGTTTCTATCATTTGCGTGTTCTTTGCTGCCTCGTTAAAACCTTGTCATGGAAAAAACCAGTGGGATAAAAACCATGATAAGGAAAAAAAGTACAACCACGCACATTATCATATTTCTCCCCTAGAAACATTTTCTTTAAGAGATGCATTCCAATCATATATATCATCTTTAGGGAATTGATATAAGTATAACCTTGGTTAATACACTCGTATGATTATCATAATTTCTCAGGTTATTGGACTTCTAATCCATAACATCTTTTTCACGTAGAAGATATTTTCTTCGTCTATTTGGACTTCATGCCAAATTTTCTTTTACATACAATCTTCTAAACATTCATATTGTACATACTTGTACATACGAGCTATTCCTTGTTGTAAAAGGTATTGTTTTGACTATCCTTCTTGTTATATGAAATGACATCTTTCAATCATGAAAGAGATCAATAAACTACTCAAATAGCATTTTAAGTGTGGTACTTCAAGACCAATCACATTGTCACATGTGAGCATTCTTTATCTCAAATCATGCAAGGATCTTTTGAGATAACATCTCTTTCCTTAGATTTACAATTTGGAAAACATAAAGAAAATGTTATCTTTCTAAAGTCGTTTTCTTCCAAATTTTGACTTCCGATAACTCTTCAAGAGTTTCGATTATGTTCAAATCAAGGATCACATTGATCCATAATCTTTTGATAATTGATATGCTCAATTTAATACCCTAACAGTACTAAAGCAGTAGTTGTAGTCTAGCTAGGGGTCGAACACAAGGATCCACAGAAATCACTCAATAAATTATTAGAATCAAGCTAAGCTAAGCAATTCAGTTTAAACAGAAAACAGGAAGCAGTAAACGATTTGTATTCAATGGGAAAAATAT
The DNA here is from genome assembly GCA_002933935.1 of Eutrema yunnanense. Classification (NCBI taxonomy): domain Eukaryota; kingdom Viridiplantae; phylum Streptophyta; class Magnoliopsida; order Brassicales; family Brassicaceae; genus Eutrema; species Eutrema yunnanense. The sequence goes on from PKML01014013.1 coordinate 670,796, forward strand.
AGGTTCAGGGATATTTCTCAGGAAATCAATGAATGCAAATAAACTAACTAATC
>PKML01014156.1:0-30071 GCA_002933935.1 Eutrema yunnanense
GTGTTGATGTGGTAAGTGTATAGAAGTCGCGAGTTCGAGTCCTGATTTTGCGATTTTCTGGTTTAAAAAATCAGCCAAAACGACGTCGTTTTGATAACAGATACACAGCTATATACAGGTTGTAAAATGTATACACAGACGAGGGTTATATTGCGGGTTGACTCGGACTTGGTGGTTTGACCTGCATTTTTTTAAAGTCGAGGGTAGATTTGCAAAAAATTTCCACTTGAGGGGTTGATTTGCAGAAAACCCTTTTTTTTATAATGTGAAAGACATAAAACAATTTTCTTGAAACAATATATGATAATTCTATTTTTCCAATATTTTAAGATCCATTTTGCTATAATTTTGATGTGAAACAAGAAATATACTTGTAAATATCAAAAACTACATCTACACATGACCATCCACGCAAGACCATCCACACATGACCATCCACACTAGAAAATCAAAAATTAGAGTACAATAATTATTACCCCACTTGATTTGTTTTTTATTTTTATTTTTATAATGTGAAAGACATAAAACAATTTTCTGGAAACAATATATGATAATTTTATTTTTCCAACATTTTAAGATCTATTTTGCTATAGTTTTGATGTGAAACAAGAAATCTACTTGTAAATATCAAGAACTACATCTACACATGACCATCCACGCATGACCATCCACACATGACCATCCACACTAGAAAATAAAAAATTAGAGTAAAATAAATATTACCCCACTTGATTTGTTTTCTATTTTTTTTATAATGTGAAATACATAAAACAATTTTCTGGAAACAATATATGATAATTCTATTTTACCAACATGTGAAGATCCATTTTGCTATAGTTTTGATGTGAAATAAGAAATCTACTTGTAAATATCAAGAACTATATCTACACATGACCATCCACACATGACCATCAGTAAAGTATTATCCACACATGACCATCCACACTAACAATACGAGATTCCTATGTGTCTACACACAATTGTCCACGTTTTCATGTCCACGTCGATCTAGATTTCATATGTTTAGGTTTCTTGTTTTTTTTCGAATCAAAACTATAGCAAAATAGATCTTAAAATGTAGAATAAAAAAAATTATCATTCATTGTTACCAAATAAATTGTTTTATGTCTTTCACATTATAAAAAAATAGAAAATAAATCAGGTGGGGTAAAAGAGAGAGATGTGAGAGAGATGAGAAAAAAAAAATAAGTGGTTTAAAACGGAAAGTGCCTTAATAGTAAAAGAGAGAGATGTGAGTTACACATGGTAAAATTGTCAATTCAAGTAGAGAAAATGCCTTAAGAGTCAAATGTGCCTTATCTTGTAATTGATAAGTGATAAAGTGCTTTCTAGTGTAATTGTTTCAACATATATTTACCTTACAATTTTTTAAAAAAAAAGTAATTAAAAATCTATGACAATCCACAAAAGTTATTACAAGAATCACTGAAATTTTTGATAAACAGATTTTTAAAATCTATTAAAGTCTTTGAAATTCTTAAAATCTACCGACTTTTGAAATCCACAAACTCTACATAAATCATCTTCCCAATAACCCCAAAAAAAAGCCATAGATTAATAAAACATCATTCAATTTGTGCTTAATTTACACACAATATTCGGATCGATAAATCTAAACGTATCTAATTTCGAAAATATTTTCATTAATTACAATTAATATTTTCAGAAATTTTAATAAACATAAACTCAAAAAAGGTTAAAATGTGAATATATTTAACAAGTTTTCTACTTTGTTTATTATAATTACTAGGGTGTGATCCGCGCTACGCGCAGACGTGGTAAACAATTTTCTAATATGTTTTTATGGCTATTGTTTTTTTTCCATAGTTAATATAATTGTCTACGTCCGCTTAAGATTTGAGTATTTGTTTCTTTTTTGTTTTTTATTTAATTTATTAAATTTATGATCATCTATGTGTTTGTTTGTTTATTGGATGGTACATATTTTTACCTCTTTTTATTTTTGTGGTCATTTTTATTAGTTGGGATTTTTTAAAGGGAAGATATTTACATTTAAAAGTTTTTGCTGCATAATATTTTGTGTTTCATGTGAATGTATTATTATTGGAGATTGAATATAATGTTACGTGTACGATTCTAATCTTATTTATTGTGAGGAATATGTATGTGATTTTTAAGTCTATTTGTTTTTTTTTAATCGATTTACATATTTAACTCTCGAAAAATATGGAAATTTAGCGAAGACATAAAACTATTGTTAAGGGCTAAGCGCATTACAACAATAATAGATTTAACAATCGATAAAAATTAAATCATCTATCCCTAAATCTCGAATGGAGTAACTGAAAAGTCAGCAATGTCCCAAAATCCAAATAAAAAAAAGTATTTGAGAAGTCGGTGATTAATCCCGCTATCATCAGAGGATCATCTTGCAGGCAGTTTTAAAAGTTTTTGCTAAAGATTGTGAAACTAATCACATATCAATTGACAGAAATTTTTGATTGTCGGATCCACCATCTAAGACAGAAACCAAGTTGAAGTCAATGATTCTTAATTCGCATGGTTGATTTTTTGTTTTCCTCCAAAATGACACTATTGTTATGACGTGATTGTCAAAGTGGTGGAAAAAAACAATAGTGTGTTTTTATTTTCTTAATAAATGTTTGATCATTTTTTTAATAATATGTTGGTTTATTTTCGGGCTCTATATCGGTTATATTTTGTGTAATCTATTAGATGAAAAATCTTCGTTGTGTGTTTGCTATAGTTTAGTATTAAAGTTTAGTTTTTGTGTTTTCAATCGAATGATATCTGAACATGTGTTAATTTCAGTTTTTGCCATAGTTCAAGTTAGTTTGGTTTTTTGAAGCACATAAGAAATGGTGTATTTTTATTTTCTTAATACATGTTTGGTTATTTTTTTATAATAGGTTCGTTTATTTTCTGGCTCTATATTGGTTATATTTTTTGTAACCTATCAGATGAAGAATCTCCGTTGTATGTTTGTTATAGTTGAATAGTTTAATATTGAAGTTTATTTTTGTGTGTTTCTATCTTTGTTTTTGTATGTTTGCGATGCGCGAGTTTTTGTTTTTTTAAGTTTTACAATAGTTTAATTTATTTATGAGAACTTTTTTTATTTATTTTTAGTAAAACAAACCATTGCTTGTAGATTTGTAAGCCTAATATTTTATTTGAAACTTATTTTCACCTCCATTAAAATGAAAATATAAGTGATAGTCAATCACTTCAATATCTACGGTGAAACACTTCTATATTATTTACAAATAATCATGTTTGTTTGGAACTTTCATATCTTATCTATATTTAACGACAAAATAAATCATGTTATCCAAATATCTAAATTACTAATATTCTATTATTTATTAGATATTCTGTGTTTTTATAAAAAAAAACAAATCTCTATATATTTGTGATATGTTAAATTAATATTGTATATATTGTATACTATTAGTTTAGATCAAATAATATTCATTCACTAAACAACTTTTCGATATAAAATTTTAACCTTGTAACTATAATAAAAGGTGTAATATATTAGTAAAACTAAAAATTTAATCTATTATTCTTTCAATAAATTTTGTTGAATTTTTTAAGTTTTCATGATATGAATATGAAAATGACCTTTTAAATTCCTTGTATAATTTAATAAAATGTATAATTAATATGTATGTCAAAGTTTTAACTAATTAAAATCTGAAAATTAAATATCAAAATGATGTGACATACATGTGGATGATTTATGTTACATTAATTTTGTTGAATTTTTTAAGTTTTCATGATATGAATATGAAAATGACCTTTCAAATTCGTTGTATAATTTAATAAAATGTATAGTTAATATGTATATCAAAGTTTTAACTAATTAAAATCTGAAAATTAAATATCAAAATGATGTGACATACATGTGGATGATTTATGTTACATTAATATTGTATATATTGTCTACTATTAGTTTAGATCAAATAATATCCATTCACTAAATATCTTTTCGATATAAAACTTTAACTTTGTAACTATAATAAAGTGTGTAATATATTAGTAAAACTAAAAAAAATTAAATCTATTATTCTTTCAATAAATTTTGTAGATTTTTTTAAGTTTTCATGATATAAACATGAAAATGACCTTTCAAATTCCTTGCATAATTTTTTTTTTTTTTGGATAAGAAGTAATTTTTTTTTCATTTTTTTTAATGGTGTATAGGTGGATGCTGAGGTGGCAGCATGAGAATAGAGAAAAGGTTTCTTTATATATACAGATAATCATTTTTAGTTTCTTAAAACTAAAATCAACAATCAATTACTGCAAATATAAAATAAATTAGATAATATTTTATTATTAGATCATATGGCCGGACCAGTTGATGTTTGTATTACTGCGATCCTTTGCGGGTTGTTCCGTCAATAATAGAAATTAGTACATATTTATATTATTTGATCATATGGTGAGAGTTAGGCCTCGGCATTTTCGGTTCCGTTTCGGTTCCGGATATTTTGGGTAGTGAGGTTTAGGATCCATTCGGTTTCGAAATGATTTTGGTTCGGTTACGGGTAGGTTCGGTTCCGAGATTTCAGAACCGGAAAATACCCGAACTTTTTCGGCTCTGGGTCAATTCCGAGTATTTATTACCCGAAATACCTAAAATATATCCGAAAACCCGAAAATATACCCGAAAACCCAAAATTATATCCAAAAATCCAAAATTATTTTTGAAAACAGGAAAATATACCCGAAAACAAAAAAAAAACTAAATAAAATATACCCATACTACCGAAAATATATCCAAAAATCTGATATATTTAATATTTTTGGATATATAATTATATTTTGGTTCGGTTCCGGGTATTACCCGATACCCATGGATATCAATAGTAGGATCCAATGGGTATTTTAGCAATTTCGGTTCGGTTCCGGTTTGGGTATTTAGTTCGGTTCGGTTCCGGTTTGGGTATTTAGTTCGGTTCCGGTTTGGGTATTTAGTTCGGTTCCGGTTTGGGTATTTCAGTTCCGGTTATTTTGCCCAGCCCTAGTGAGAGTGGTTACAGTCAGGGCCGTACGTATTTAGGAAAAAAAAACATTCGCCTACGTGTAAAATTTTTAGGAAACCATATTTATAAATACATTTGTTTTTTCACTACATTGATTTTTCATTTTTTAACCAAATTCATTGTTAGTTTTGTTTGGTTTATACTTATTTTCTAATTTAAAAACACATTCATTTTATATAAATAATATTACAGGTTTATACTAAATTTTTCATATCTATCAAATAATAATTTAGTAATATTTTTATAAAAATTTTATTTATAAATGAATTTTTCTTAAAATTTTGCATTATATTTTTATATATATTTAAACATTAATCTACATTTGTTTATATTATATTTTTCATAAATGTAAATAAACCACATTTACAATTTTGCCTATGGCCTTAAAACCTAACCTCTAGGCACGACTCTGGTTACGGTTTATGTTTTTATGACTACGGTATTCTACGGATTGTTCCGTCAAAATATGTAAAATATTTAGACCAATGTGAGATTAGTTAAGTGGATGTATTAGTCCAAATGGATTATGAAAATATTAAAAATAATTATTTAAAAGGTTTGATCATCTGAGGTGCTTGAAGTTTTCCATTAATAGTTAAACCAAAAAATTTCCATTATTGCTTAGCTTACAAATGTTTTATATTTAAATTAAATTTTACCGAAACAATAAATCAATATTCCGCACCATAGCATACATATAAAATGGATTACATTTTTACATACATCGACGGATGTTATGGAGATATAATTTTGTGAAAATAATTCCTATGACGATTTTATGATGTTCTAAAATAAATTTGTTTTAAAATCTATAATAATACTTGTAACTAAAATGATAAAAGAAAGGGTTTTCTGCAAATAAACCCTCTAAGTGGACTTTTTTTGCAAGTTAACCCTTCACTTACGAAAAATGCAAATCAATCTATGAAGTCTCAGTTAACCCGCTATATAACCCTCGGCGTTAATCTCCGTTATATCGGTTACGGAGATTAAAACGAGCGTTTTGGATATATCTCAAAATCCAAAAACATGTAGTTTGCAAAAATATTATAATCAATTGATTATAATAATAATTAAAATTATAAAAATGAAAAAGAAAAGAAAAAAATTGTTTCTTCTCTTCCTTCGCGATAATCTAATCTCTCCGCCTCATCCTCTCTATTCTGTTCTTGCCTTTGTGCTTGCCGAAATCTATGATTGTGTCTTTGACGGCTAGGGTTTTGACTGGAAGATTTTTGATTAAGGATTTAGGTTGATTAATGGGGAAGATGCGATTAGTTGAGGATTGTGTGAACAATACCGTATCAAAGATTATAGGCGTGTTGCTTCGGTGGTGAGGATGAAGCGTCGTTGCGGAGGAGACGGCGATCGAGCGATGCCGGTGATGAGTTTCGTATGGGCTCGGTTTATCGCTGATTCCAGGAGAAGAGAAGCGGGGATCAGGTTCGCCGTTGAGATCGGAGATGGAGGCTCGAGACGGTTACTCCGGTCTCTCGATCTGAAATTTCCGGCGTTACCACAATGATTATATTCTCCTAACCGCCGGAAGTTTGGTTGAAGCTGCTCGTGGATAGATTTAAATCACACCCTAATTTTTCTTTCTCGTTCTCGTTTTACTGTAATCTCTGATTCACCGGTTTTGGTGCTCCGATCGTCGTCATTGTAGATCCAGAAACGATCCATCTTTTGGGTTTAATTAAATATAACTTAAATTAAAATTCATTTCTTTTTCATTTTTAAGTTAATATTAATAAAACTTGGGTTTCTTCTTCTCCTTCTCATGTCGTTTTTAAGTTTCAAAACTACAAAAAAAATTAAAGTTGTTGCCGTTTTCTATCTAACCTAAACGGTGTGTTTCATGTTCTGTCTAGATTTTAGACGACGTCCATCGTTGCCACGTCATCAATACAGCAGAGGGTTATATAGCGGGTTGACTAAGACTTCATAGGTTGACTTGCATTTTTCGTAAGTGAAGGGTTAACTTGCAAAAAAAATCCACTTGAAGGGTTTATTTGCAGAAAACCCTAAAAGAAAATACATGTTTAAAAAAAAAAAACCATTACATGTGCGTAAATTATAATTCGCGTAAGCCTGCATAAATCTGGGGACAACATTGGTATGAAGGATCCGAAATCCCATCCAAATAAACATCTTTATAAAAGAAAAAACTATAACTTACATATAGCTATTGAAATACCCGATCCGCCACACAGGCTAATTCAGCGTGTTGGCCTTCTGGCCTGGCCTAAAACGATTTGTAACTGAAATTCCCGCCAACTCATTTGAATTTAAACACTTGTCTTAACACACCTGCAAGAGAAAATAAACTATGGTGCATAACACAACATAGACTTGCCACGCCTAAATTACGACAATACCCAGACTAAGGCTAAAACGACCAATCAAGCAGTAGTCCTAAAACTTACGACACACACAAACATAGCACGCAAAACACATATGGGACTACATCCCAAAAACACCGCCAAAACGCGGCCTAGAGTATCACCATCCTTAGGATATCACCATCCTTAGGATATCACCATCCTTAGTGCCTTACGGGATCCCTCGTGCCTAAGCACTTCTTCCAGCACATTCGGCTCGTCATCCATCTTGACCTATCAAGCATCCCGCTCCCATAGGTCATCACACATAACTACAAAGGAGTGCTTTGCCATGCTTAGCCGGACGGTCTCAACGACTGAACCATGGGAGCCCCCTCCCTTGTAGGACCTATAACAGTTTCCCGCAATATTGTGCCTCACGCACGCTAACATCACCACATGCAATATAGCCATCTCAACAACAAATAAAGTCCGGTTTCAATCGTAATCTTTTAATGTGCATTCTAGGTTTTCAACCAACAATCACAAATCGATTCATTAATTAATATTTCGCTTTAATTCTCAATATTCCACACTTAGAACAAATAACGACTCGACTCATCACATTTCGGAATTCTACCTACTTGCAGAGTAAGCAAACAACAAACAATGATCGGTTTAAACTCGGCTAAGCATCAATCGTAGCCTAAACATGGGAAGTAAAGATTGGGCCCGCTCTCACATTTGCCTTTGAAGAGAATGAAACAGGAACTGGCAAGTTTCATTTTGATCTACAGCGATTACACAACAACACCGATTTAGGAATTTGAATTGATTTAGAAACACGGGTCCTTGATTTAACTAAACTGAAACACGACCACTAGAATCTTTGGTTAGTTAAACTGGACTCATAATTAATTAATACCCAATTAATTAATTACCAAACTTAACCAATTCTAATTCAAAACCAATTCCAAAATAATTCTTATTAAACCAGATTAAACCAACTCCAAGTTCAATTCAATTCCACTTGTAGCAAACCAATCCTTAATTGCAATCAGACCAACTAAACCGATTAAATTAATCCACTTGCTGCAACGAAACAAATCCTAATTAAACCAAATTCAATTCATCTAATTTAACCGGTCCAAATAAACCAAAGTCAAATGCCAAACTCCAATTTCAATACTACTTGCAGCATTGCAAATCCACGATCAAACCACGCTTGCTTAAACCAATTCTATTTCCAATTGAAAAATCAACCAATTTCCAAATAATAAACCAAGGCAAACCGGCTCCAATTCACAAACCAATTCCCTGAATTAACAACAGCAACAAGGACGCTCTCGGGAAGAGAAGGATTTGATTTCGGCCATTACCAACGGAACAGCGGTGACAACTAAACGGAAAGGCGATGACGGCGAAGCACTCCGGTGGGTCCCAGCGGCGGCTCGCAGTGATAGCGACAGAAACAGTGAACGCCAGCGACGAGGTCTGGGAACGGCGGCAACTCTGTTCTTCCTTGCTCCTGCGGCAGTACCTCTCTCTCTCTCTCCTTCTCCGATCTCCCTCTCGGCTCTCTCCCTTTTTCTTTCTCTTCCAGTGCCGCGAAGCTCTCTCTTCCTCTCTGGTTCCTCTTGCGGCTAGGGTTTCAAGGGGAGAAGGAGGTGCTTACGACGATACACATATATTTCCTGCTTGGGGTACAGTTTGAATTTGGGTCTTACGCGCCGGTTTGGGCCTTTGGTCCACAATTTTTTTTTAAATGGGCCACGACTAGCGAATCCGGGATGTTACAGCTATGTTGTAGTTGAATGACTTTGGATTATATTTAATAATAGAAGAATCGAATGACTTTTGAGCAATAAACAGAAACAGAAAGTAAATTGCTTGGAGTGAATTGAACGAATCTAAGGTAGTTTTAGATACAAAATGCAGAAGTAAATGAGTTTAGTATTTCGTCCTCAAGAGTTTTTACACAAAAACAAGAAAAAAAATGATAAGTATTGAGTGTGTAGTGGTAGTTGAGAGTGAAAAAAAGTGTCATTTTCTCCATGCCCTTGCTCTTGTTTTTATACTCCAAATCCGTGTTTAATTTTGTCATTTACTCCGCTTGATTTGTCATGAATAACATTTAATTTGGTGGATACAGCCGTTACTCCTCATGTGCCTTTAATCATAGGTTTGAATGAGTCTTCGACCACTTCGGGGTTGACTGATAGTTTTGCATTTATCCCCCTTTGACCGAAGACTGCTCACGCGTACATTCCAGTTCAGTTCTTCACTACGTTTTTGCCTTTCACTTCTCCGGCCTTTTTTACTTCTTGCTTAGTTTTGCATTTATCCCCCTTTGACCGAAGACTGCTCACGCGTACATTCCAGTTCGGTTCTTCACTACGTTTTTGCCTTTCACTTCTCCGGCCTTTTTTACTTCTTGCTTAGTGGGATTAATTTATTGGGCCGGGATTGTTATCCCCACATTTAGCCCCATAATTCTTTAATCGCGGAGTGTAAATCCCTTTTAAGGAATTTTACTTAATAATTACCTTCAGTAAGCGAAAATATTGGCTTAACGATTCACTTTCTTCTCACTGTTCATTCGTCTTCTTTAACTGTTCATCTTCTTTGATTTCCTGATTTTATCTATTAGACGGCCAAGAACCAGTTGCACCCTCGATCTTTATATGAATTTTGTCGTGATGGTAACCTTCCCGAGAGACTGGTGATCATTATTCCTACGCCGCGGAAAAATCATGAGAAAGCCCGGGATGGGTATTGTTGTGCGAATGAATCTTATTTCTGGGAATGCGGCTTGCACTTCCCCATCCTGAAGCTTATAGTTTAATATCTTTCTAAAACCAGCCTTTGCCTTTCACAACTTTCCCCGATTTTCATTGCCGGATACTTAGTCTTATTGTTGTGGAATCCGATTCGGGCTCTCCCTTGCGTTTGAGGGATATCCTTCGTCTAGGTTTTGCGAAGAAGAATACTGCTCGCGATGGGATCCTAACCTTTGCATCCCCTCTAAATCAGAAAGTAATCACAAATCTTCCGGAAAGAGAAGGTGTTTGTTGGGGGTGCTTATGCGTATCAGATTCGTCTTCGAAACTTCAGGTTTTAAATTTGTAAACCTTAAAGCCTGCAAATGCACAAATGTGCGTTTTAGTACTTAAGGTATCGATCTACATGGAGGGAATGTTGTTCGGTGAGACCTTAGATACTGTATAGTAAACAAACCTAAGACGAATATATGTTTATAGGGTTTTGTCACGAATTCGAAACTAGGAATCTAAACTATACTAAACTAGACTAACCTAAACAAAGCGAGAAAGTAAGAAATCGAACAAGACTAAACTAAGCTAATCGAACTGAATAAATAAATCTAATCTTAGTGAACAGTAGCAAGCAATAATTATTTTGAATTTGTAAATCAATTAACGAAGCGTTGGGCAATCGGGAATTCTTTAGGGTTCATGGCCGATTTTCACCGAGAATTCGCTAGGATTTCTAAAGCGACTTTTTGTCGTCTTTTGGTTCTTGAACTTGGAACACGTACGCTATGTGTAGTCTACTCCCGTAATCCTATTCACCTACTCACTTCAATACTCGGACGGTAGCTTTCGTCTCCGCCCGCATAAGAAGTGAATGATACTCTCAAAGGTCGTTTACGCCCACAAATCCTCCGTAAGTATACTTTCGAAATCTTACGACGGATTTGCTTATATACCATAGGTCAAGCGATTAGATTCAGCACTTTCGTGGCTCTAAAACACCTAATATCAGTTGCTAAGACGGTTAGTCAAGCAACGCATTAACAACAAGGATAGAACGAAGAACTCTAATCGGTATCTTAGTCGAAAAACTCAATCAAAAATCGAACCATGAGAGCCCCTTTGAACCCCTATACCCAATGAGAGAACTACTCAGGCACGACCATGCAAGATAAAATCAAGCATCTGAATTTCACAATCAATATATAAGAAATCCAACAAGAGGGTTAAAGGGAAATCCCTATCTCCCTAAACAAAGAACAAGACCAAAAGTTTGGTGCAAAACAAGTCTAAAAGTGTAACACGAAGGGGGGGGGGAGGGGAGGGGCTACGAAATTCTGTCTTAGAAGATATATTTATAGGTCTTCCACTCTTGATTTCGCCGGCCTTAGGGTTTAGTTGAAGAGAAAACGAAGTGCCTTGAAGATGGGCTTTGAAATAGATGGTCTTGGGCCGTTTATGCTTCACCGTTGGTGCGAGGCTTGGAGAGCCTAGACCAGCGGCCAGGAGTGTCTTTGCCGCGGCAAGGAGTGCTGGACCCGCGGTGGTTGGCCTATAGCTTTGAAACTTCAATTCTTCTCTTTTTTTGCTCGCGAGACTACAGTACATGCCTTCAGTCAATTGGATGTATCTTGAGATCTAACCGTTGGATTGCCTTGAAATAAACTGGGTATGAAATTTGGTTCTTCCTTATATCTTGTGTCCAAATTTGGTCGTCATCATACGGTGAGAAGGTCTCCATAAGATGCCAAACTTATGACGGTCCAAAATTGTCTAAAATTTGGATCTACTCCAATTTGCGTCGTTTTTACCTAAGGAACCTGAAAAGAGTCTTGGAACTACAAATATGCAAATATCATAGTAAAAGTATATAAAAACAAGTGAAACACTTATTAAAATATTCTAAAATAGATAGTAGAATGGGTAAAAATACGGTGTTATCAACTCCCCCAGACTTAGATTTTGTTTGTCCTCAAACAAAACAAAACCAAAGATTGGAAAGATCAAACAAAAATCATCGGGAACTAGGAATTTCAGAGACCATCCTTCTAAACCATAACCATCGAACTACATTAATCGCAATCTAGCCTAGAAAATTCTCACTATAAGTTTCCGTAACACTAGTCCACGTTATCCATCATACGAAATATAAACTTTCAAAATCTAAAAATCAGGTCAACTAGCTCTCTACATTCATTAAGTATAGGTGTGGGTTTCTCATCAAAAGGATTAAACCAAAACAATCGATGTTAGGTATTAAAGGCATTTAGAGGTGATGTTAAGAGTATCTCGGGTTACCGTAATTTTACCGGAGGGTGCGAGATATTATGCAAAACATCAAGAGAAGAAGGACCTATCGATCACCAAAACTTCAAGTCACTTCTTCTTGCGTAAAAATGTTGCACTTCCTCCTTTCTCCAAAAACAGAAGTTTTCTGTCATTCCTCCAGACTTATAATTTTCTGTTGGCTCGGAATGACAGACTTCTCACAAACGAACCATAGATGCCTCATAAGTATTTCGACCAACCTAAACTCTTTTAAGGCTCTTGTTTCCTTTCCCTTTCACTTATTTTCAATTTTTTTTTTCAAAAGGGGGAAACGCTTTTTATTGAAGTAGAGTCTTAGTGGCACAAAAATTTACCATGATTTTGAGGTTTTCCAAGGCATAACCACTACTAAAAATTATGCGTATAGCTACGGATTAGCCACGGCAATTTCGTAGCTTTTTTAAAAGCTACGAAAAAGCTACAGAAAAGCTACAGAAAAGCTACGGAACAGCTACGGAAAAGCCATGAATAGCCACCGATTAGCTACGAAAAAATTAGCTACGAAGCTATAGCTACGAAATAGCTACGGCAAAATCCGTAGCTATTTTGCCGTAGCTATTTCGTAGCTATAGCTTCGTAGCTAATTTTTCGTAGCTAATCGATGGCTATTTGTGGCTTTCCGTAGCTGTTCCGTAGCTGTTCCGTAGCTTTTCCGTAACTTTTCCGTAACTTTTCCGTAGCTATACGCATAATTTTTAGTAGTGAACCAAGCTCGCATTTTTGTTGAATTCACCGCCACCGATCGCGTATAGTCTTCGTTTTTAGTGACTGAAAAATGTGTCGTTCTTGCCTCTCCGGCGTTTTTGCACATATCTACACATAAGACACAAAGGGGGGGGGGAGGGGCTACGAAATTTTGTCTTTGAACACATATTTATAGGTCTTCCACTCTTGATTTCATCGACCTTAGGGTTTAGTTGAAGAGAAAGCGAAGGGCCTTGAAGATGGGCTTTGAAATAGATGGTCTTGGGCCGTTTCTGCTTCACCGTTGGTGCGAGGCTTGGACCCGCGACCAAAAGGTCATTCGCCGCGGCTGGAGAGCCTAGACCAGTGGCCGGGAGTGCTGGACCCGAGATGGTTGGCCTATAGCTTTGAAACTTCAATTCTTCTCTTGCTTCGCTCGCGAGACTGCAGCACATGCCTTCAGTCAATTGGATGTATCTTGAGATCTAACCGTTGGATTGCCTTGAAACAAACTGGGTATGAAATTTGGTTCTTCCTTATATCTTGTGTCCAAATTTGGTCGTCATCATACGGTGAGAAGGTCTCCATAAGACGCCAAACTTCTGACGGTCCAAAATTGTCTAAAATTTGGATCTACTCCAATTTGCGTCGTTTTTACCTAAGGAACCTGAAAAGAGTCTTGGAACTACAAATATGCAAATATCATAGTAAAAGTATATAAAAACAAGTGAAACACTTATTAAAATGTTCTAAAATAGATAGTAAAATGGGTAAAAATACGGTGTTATCAACTCCCCCAGGCTTAGACTTTGTTTGTCCTCAACAAAACAAAACCAAAGATTGGAAAGATCAAACAAAAATCATCGGGAACTAGGAATCTTAGAGACCATCCTTCTAAACCATAACCATCGAACTACATTAATCGCAATCTAGCCTAGAAAATTCTCACTATAAGTTTCCGTAACACTAGTCCACGATAACCGTCATACGAAATATAAACTTTCAAAATCTAAAAATCAGGTCAACTAGCTCTCTACATTCATTAAGTATAGGTGTGGGTTACTCATCAAAAGGATTAAACCAAAATAATTGATGCTAGGTATTAAAGGCATTTAGAGGTGATGTTAAGAGTATTTCGGGTTACCGTAATTTTACCGGAGGGTGCGAGATATTATGCAAAACAGCAAGAGAAGACGGACCTATTGATCACCACAACTTCTAGTCACTTCTTCTTGCGTAAAAATGTTGCACTTCCTCTTTTCTCCAAAAACAGAATTTTCTGTCATTCCCCCAGACTTATAATTTTCTGTGGGCTCGGAATGACATACTTCTCACAAACGAACCATGGATGCCTCATAAGTATTTCGACCAACCTAAACTCTTTTAAGGCTCTTGTTTCCTTTCCCTTTCACTTATTTTCAATTTTTTTTTTCGAAAGGGGGAAACGCTTTTTATTGAAGTAGAGTCGTAGGGGCACAAAAATTTACCATGATTTTGAGTTTTTCCAAGGCATAACCAAGCTCGCATCTTTGTTGAATTCACCACCACCGATCGTGTATAGTCTTCGTCTTTAGTGACTGAAAAATGTGTCGTTCCTCCCTCTCTGGCGTTTTTGCATATATCTGCACATAAGACACAAAGAGAGTTGCATGAGGTTTGAACAATGGTTAAGTTTCGGGTGGCTTACCAACTAAAGATGAGCTGGTCATTCATGTACGACCAAGAGTGGTAAAAGGTAAAAGTACGTCATGAATGTTTGGTTCGTTATCTTTGCCTAAACTTTTGATGAGAAAACTAAGTCAAGATTTAGTGCAAATAAAATAGAGCTAGCATATTCCATCATAGAGAATCTCTACGGTCTAAATTCCTCTGGGGATTTCGTATTAACAGAAACTCTAGCTACCGTCTAGAACCAAATTACGAAAGAGCATGTTACTAGGAGATAGCGTATAAGCACACTGGTCGGTTATCGTCATGGATTTCTTTCATCATTCGCTAATAACGTATTCCTACGCTTTTCAAAAAATTTTGAATTTTTTTAACAAAAACATTGAAAAATGCAAAATGCAAAGACCCATGAAAGAAGTGGTGGTTAGTAAGGGATGGAATCCTCCCTCAGACTTAAATCACGCTGTCCTCAGTGTAAAATAAATCGGGTAAGGACGGATAAATATATGGATGTAATAATTGAAAAAGTTTAAGGGAAAAAGAAAACTTACCTGGATGCGGTCGGGGAATGGATGTGGGGATGGAATGGTGGTGAATGGACCGGGGATGGTAGATAGTGATATGGTGATGTGAATGGATGTGGGGATGTTTGGGAATGGTTTGGAATCGATCGAGGAACTAAAAAAATTGTTCGGGATCGGCAGGGGCAAGCCGCGGGTCGGGCTCGTGAAGCCGCAGCCATTGGAAAGCCGGCTGCGGGTCGGTTGATTGTGACCGCGACCAAGGGCTGGTTCGCCGCGGGTCGGTGAGACGCATCCGCGGTCGATCATCTTTTGCGGCCAAATCCTTTCTCCCGGTTCGGGCTGGACCGATCAACTTTGAACCGTGTCTCCATCTTTTTGTCGTTTTGGGGTTTTTATTTTTTTGGGTTTTTTTTTATTTGTTTAGAAAGCTGAAACTAAGAAAAAGAAAACGTTAGTAGAAAAAGAAAGAAAAACTAAAAAGAAAAACGTACCTAAAATGGGTTGCCTCCCATTGAGCGTTTTTGTTTAAAGTCGTTTAGCTCGATGTTGGTAACTAGGTGAGCCTAGTAGTAGAAGGACAGTGTCTTATGACAAGTCTTCTTTGATTTAACTTTGCAATCCTTCGTATAGAACATATCACACCATTCTCACTCTGAATTTCTGTCATAAAGTCCGAGATGGTGATCTCCTCCGGGATCACAATAGAAAATCAGATTTGGAGCTTTCTTGGAGTATGCGTCTTCTTCATTATCCGTGCTTGGTGAACTTGTTGGATGCTTGTATATTGAAGTGTATGAGGTTTGCGTCACGTCATAAGATCGAATCATGTTGAAAGATGCATGGGGAATGGTCCTTCATGATCTGAAGTGGTGAAGCATCCAAGGTGAAGACGATTTGCTCGAAGAGGTGTGGCAAGATCACGAACCGTCAGAGAAATAGCAAAATAGGGGCTGGCCGCTGCTTGAGGAGGCGGAGCCGCGGGTCAGGAGCACACACCCGCGGCGAATGGAGGTTTGGCCGCGGGTCGAGGAGGCGCGACCGCGGTGGAGGTGCCTCGGGCGGACTTGCTCGAATCGTCATCTCCTTTGTCTCCAATGATGTTTTCTGGTCCTAGGAGAATATTTGGCTTCTCCTTGGCTTCATTTAAGCCTCTATCACGTCTCATATGAGCAAGGGCAGAGTGTGCGTCAAAAAAGATATTTTCGCACGTCGAAATTATCGGTTTGATGTTTTCCTCTAGTGTGACGGGTGCACCTTCTTCTAGAACATTTTCAACGTTCTTTATAGCTCCTCCAGGGTCTAAAAATAAGAATCACGAAATTTGATTATCTTGATCGAGCATGGAACGTCAAATTTTTCGGAGTCTTTCTCCTTAGAAAACGTCTTTAATGGCGGCTCGGGTGTATCCGTTAGTGTCTCATCCTTCACGAGGTCTGTCTCACACTCAACGTGGTGAGGAGCAGAAGGAGGAGATGGCTTTGGTTCGGCGAGTGGAGGCAGCTTGTTGTCTTGTTTGTCTTTCTTTTCCTTGTTGTTTTGCTTCGTTGAAACCATCATTTTCGTGCATAGATCTGTTGAGTTCTTGAAGAATATCCTCCATTTGTGCCTTGTAGATCATCGGCTTCTCATAATCTTCATCAGTTTGTTGAGGTTGATGGTTGAGCCAAGGAGTTTTAAGATCATAATTTTTCGAAGTAAGGAATATGATCATTGCATCAAGTCGCTCCAAACGAAGGCTAATTTCCAAGATATCATCATGCTGGTCCGAGGTTTGATGAGGAAGACCGTAAGGACTTTGTTGTGAGTCAACAAACGGAGGCTCAAAAGGCCCATCTTGGTAGTAATGAGGTTCGTAGCATCTTTGAGAGTAGTTGGTCGGTGCCGGTTTCCGATCCATGTAGTACGAATCACGGTAGTGGTGTGAATCGTGAGAGTAGTGACCATAAGATGGGTCGTAGGAAGCCTGCTCGTAGTAGTCATCTTGCACCAGAGGCGAGTTCATGTTTCAAAGCCTGAAATAAAGAAAAACAAAAACAAAAATCAAAAAGAAAAAAAATTCGTCTTAGAGTCGATTTACTAACCTCTAAAGTGTGGCAGAACGAGTAGCAATTGCCTCACCGGCTTTGTCTCCGAAACTTCAGGTTTTAAATTTGTAAATCTTAAAGCCTGCAAGTGCACATATGTGCGTTGTAGTACTTAAGGTATCGATCTACAGGGAGGGAATGCTGTTCTGCGAGACCTTAGACACTGTATAGTAAGTAAACCTAAGTCGAATATATGTTTATAGGGTTTTGTCACGAACTCTAAACTAGGAATCTAAACTATACTAAACTAGACTAAACTAAACTAAGCGAGAAAGTAAGAAAGCGAACGAGACTAAACTAAGCTAAACTAACCAAATAAATAAATCTAATCTAAGTGAACAGTAGCAAGCAAGAATTATTTCGAAGTTGTAAATCAATTAACGAAGCAATTGGGAATTCTTTAGGGTTCATGGCCGATTTTCACCGAGAATTCGCTAGGATTTCTAAAGCGACTTTTTGTCATCTTTGGGTTCTTGAACTTGGAACACGTACGCTGTGTGTAGTCTACTCCCGAAGTCCTACACACCTACTCACTTCAGTACTCGGACGGTAGCTTTCGTCTCCGCCCGCGCAAGAAGTGAATGATACTCTCAAAGGTCGTTTACGCCCACAATTCCCCCGTAAGTGTACTTTCGAAATCTTACGACATATTTACTCGTCTACCCTAGGTCAAGCGATTAGATCTAGCACTCTCGTGGCTCTAAAACACCTAATATCAGTTGCTAAGATGGTTAGTCAAGCAACACATTAACAACAAGGATAGAACGAAGAACCCTAATCGGTATCATAGTCGAAAAACTTAATCAAAAATTGAACCATGAGAGCCCCTTTGAACCCCTATACCCAACGAGAGAACTACTCAGCCACGACCATGCAAGACAAAATCAAGCTTCTGAATTTCACAATCAATAGATAAGAAATCAAACAAGAGGGTTCAAGGGAAATCCCTATCTCCCTAAACAAAGAACAAAGAACAAGAGAAAAAGTTTGGTGCAAAACAAGTCTAAAAGTGTAACAAGAAGGGGGGGGGGGGGGTACAAAATTCTGTCTTAGAACACATATTTATAGGTTTTCCACTCTTGATTTCTTCGACCTTAGGGTTTAGTTGAAAAGAAAACGAAAGGGCTTGGAGATGGGTTTTGAAATAGATGGTCTTGGGCTGTTTCTGCTTCACCGCTGGTGCGAGGCTTGGACCTGCGGCCAAAGGGTCATTCGCCGCGGCTGGAGAGCCTAGAACAGAGGCCTAGAACAGAGGCCAAAGGGTCATTCGCCGCGGCCAGGAGTGCTGGACCCTCGGTGGTTGGCCTATAGCTTTGAAACTTCAATTCTTCTCTTGCTTCGCTCGCGAGACTGCAACACATGCCTTCAGTCAATTGGATGTATCTTGAGATTTAACCGTTGTATTTCCTTCAAACCAACTGGCTATGAAAGGTGGTTCTCCCGTCTATGTTGTGTCCAAAATCTCCATCCGATGCAAAACTTCTGACGGTATAAAATTGTCCAAAATCTGGATCTACTCCAATTTGCGTCGTTTTTACCTAAAGAACCTGAAAAGAGTCTCTGAACTACAAATATGCAAATATCATAGTAAAAATATATGAAAACAAGTGAAACACTTATTAAAGTGTTC
Organism: Eutrema yunnanense; assembly: GCA_002933935.1. Taxonomy (NCBI): domain Eukaryota; kingdom Viridiplantae; phylum Streptophyta; class Magnoliopsida; order Brassicales; family Brassicaceae; genus Eutrema; species Eutrema yunnanense. Next base: position 19,065 of record PKML01014156.1, read on the forward strand.
TAAAATAGATAATAGAATGGGTAAAAATACGGTGTTATCAGGTGCATACTTCTACTTCCGAGTTGACGCTATTTTTGTAGAACATAATTCTCTTCCTCTCCTTTCAAACTAGACGAGGACTTTGGTTTTACCTCACCACTTACTCCCCTTTTTGATTCTATTTATTTCATCGTTAATCGCACAATCTTTTTTTCTTTTTCTTTTCAGTGTTGAATCGATGTCCTCCTGATTGCAAACGATTTTGGGCTCTCTTCGAGAAATTGTATTCTAGGTCCGGAATTTGGAAGGACCTCGACATGGATGCTTTGATTGCTTCTATTAGGAGAGGACAAGATCTTACCGTCCAATGTTTTCCTAATGGGTTTGAACTTCCTTGTTTGCTTACTGGCCATCTTTATCATTTTTTTCTTCTTAGTTCTTTTCTTTCAAATATAACCGATATTTCCTCCGGTGATGACACCCTTCGTTCATCGACCAGGATTGTCAATACGCGGGGTAAGCCTCGTTTCTCTTCACATGTATTTAATTGGAGGGTTCCTAATCCATCTTTGCTTTTTTTCAAAATAAGAATCCAATTAACTTAGTGATGTGGTCATCGACCCAAACTTAGACCCAACGCATGTACCCGAGCTCAAGGAGGCTCCAATGACTCTTTCCAAGACTAGGAGACTAAGAGAAGGGTTCAACATGGCAGTAGAGACCCTCCTAAACTGAATAGAACTTGGAGATGCATTCAGAACCACTCCCCAAATCAACAACCTTCAAGAGAGCTCCAATCACCCGGTTTAGACCTAATGGAGGATTTTGCAGAGTTGAACCTCAAGGAAGATCAGACTCGAACCAACCCATGTTATTATGTTTACTTGGCAGTAAATGGAGTTCAGAACATCAATAATCTCCCCCGAGATCACATCCGAGCTGTAAGATATCCCATTTTCAAGCCATGAAGCTAATAGTGAACAAATGGAGCAAGAAGAGGATTCTGAAACTAACCATCTGGGAACACTTGAAGATCTCAATCATTTTGACTTCAAGGGACTTCAAGAGGAAGAGTTCATCAAGGACTTCAAGCCGAACGGACCAGTACAAGCAACGACCACTTCATCTTCACAACCGACCATCTCGAGCCAAAACAAGGTACTTTCAATTTATAAAATCTGTGCAGGTATAGAGTGTCACAGTGGTATTTAGAGATGAAATTGAACACGCTTGAAGCCTCAACAAATCATCAGTAGCTTAGATAATTTTCTTTTTTTGGTGTTTTAATGGTTTGTAGTTTTTCCTTTTTGAACGTCATGTTGTTTTGAGTCTTTTTCTGTTTTTGTGTCAACCTAATTTAGGTCTTCAACTGATACGACCATTATTTAAGGTCCCCTTGCACGCGTGTAACGTTTAACCTTTTTCTGATTAATAAAATAATGCAGTTCTTCTTAGTACACGACCACCAAGACCGCATGTATTCTAGAGATTTTGCTTGTGTTTTGCGTGTGAGATTCACCAAGACCGCATGTATTGCAGTATCAAAGATCCTCTCATCATCTTTGTGGTGCCTTCGATCTACTTCACGTTCTATTCATTGATCCCTCAAGAGAGAGCATTATAGCCAGTTTGATAGATCCCATCTCGGCTCAAGTCTTTGTTCACGCAAGGCCTTGTTCTACCATCGACCATCCACTGAACACAAGAGAGAGCGTTAAGGTGAGAGTGTGCTTCCCATCAAACAGTCCTTTCGCAACGGTATAAGTCTCTCATCAAGTCTTATATCATTTTGGTATCAGAGCCTAAGGTTCCTACCTCAGGTTTTATCCATTCTATCTCTTAGATCTTTTGTTTTGCGTTCTGTTTCTGTTTGTTCTTAAGAAAAAACCATAAAAGTCGCATCTGTTTTTGTTTGTTATTTCGTTTGCTTGTTCCTATAAACCCTAAAACGATAAAAAAAAAAAACGTGTTGCTTGCTATTGAGTTTGTTAGGTTACTAGTATTTGATTATTTCGTTTTTCATAACTAGAAAATCATAAAAACTGCTGTTTTGGTTGTCGATGTTTAAGTTGATTAGTTTGCTTATGTCTTATTTTACAAAATTGAAAACCCTATTAAAAGTTTGTCTAAGTTGCTGTGAAGTTGAGTTAGTTTTTGTTTGAGCAATATGTTGGTTTCATTAGGTTGTTTAGACTAAGCTAGTTTATTGTGTTGTGTTTTGTTAAGTTTGGATTTTTTTTCAGTTTTGTGGTATCTTTGATATACTTGTTGTTTTTGAGTAAGTGCAAGGAAACGCAGGTGACCAGTAAGCACCATGGTTGTTGATGAAGGATTTCCACAAGATGTTCTCATTCAAATAATGAAGGGAAAACGTTTTATTTCTTCCTGAGAACTTTCATATAATAACATATCCTCCCGAAGTTTAACCATAGTTCTATTTCTCCACCATTTTAAAGTTCGAATCCTATTTCCCCACGAAATCAAAGTTCGAAACTTATTTCCCCACGAATATCGGTTATATCGGTTTTGAGCGGTTTGTTACCTAAACCTTAAACCACTCTTGATTCCAACCAAACCCGAACCCAAAAAACGACCCGTAAACAACCCGACCGACTTCCTTTTCTTCTTCTTCTTCTTCTTCACCCAAAATTTGAAACTGATGAAATTGAAATTGAAATTGAAATAATCTAAGAAACTTTTAACGGGACTTGTAAGTTCTAAATCAAAAAATTTTTGTTTCCGAAAATTGTCGGGATTGTAACTGGCACCCTCTGCAAAAATTATTTTCTGGGTTCTTCTCCAATTTTATTTTTTGGGTTCTGTGTAGAAATTATTCTGTTTCTCAAATCTCCTTCTTTTAACAAACGTGATAACATCAGGTCTAGCATTAGCACGCTGCATTTGCACAAAATACTTCAAACCATTAGAATCTTTCGAATGAGCAGAGATAACAGCACTCCACGGTGAATTGCTTCTCCGATCTGAATAGACCCAATTCCTCCACAAGCCTTAATGACGAGTGGGAAAGTGAACCGGTCTGGTTTTACGCCTTCTTCAGCCATCTGAAAGTAGAGAGCCATGGTGTCTTCGTACTGGCCCGATCCCGCGTAGCCCGAGATAAGAGAGTTCCAAGCAAAAGCCGATGACTTTCTCATAGAAAATCGATCGAACAACTCGTGCGCAACCTCCACGTAGCCGCAAGACGTGTAGAGCCTAACAAGCTTCGACGAAATCCCAGGTTATTGCACAAGAGGTACATAGGTATAAGACGTTGAACTCTAACGCCATGGTCAATGGCTCTTAAGCTGTAACATGTCTCGAAAAGAGAAGCGAAGATCTCTGGTTTGCTGATGGTGATGCCTTTTGTAGCTGAGGTTTCGAGGTCTGTAATGACGGAGTCTAAGGCATCGAGTTGGGTCCGGTGAATCGACTGTTTTCCGATCAAGATGTGATTGGAAGATTTTTTTTTTTTGATCAAGAAATTTTTGGTTTCGGGCTAGGGATTATAATCAGTTTAGGGGTTGATTCGGGTTGTAATCGGGTTTTGGGGTTAAATCGGATCTTAATTAGGTTAATTTTGGTTTTCTTTCGGTTTAAATTTAATTGGTATACAGTAAACCGAGTCAAATCGTGGTCCACAGGGAAATAGGTTTCGAACTTTGATTTCGTGGGGAAATATGTTTCGAACTTTGATTTCGTGGGGAAATAGGATTCGAACTTTAAAATTGTGGGGAAATAGAACTAAAGTTAAACTTCGGGGGGGATTTGTTATTATATGGAAGTTCTCATGGGAAAATAGAACGTTTTCCCAATAACGAATGCAATGAGAGAGGAGATGAGAAACATAAGTCAACAAGTTGGAAACATAATCGGGCGTATGGAAGCTCAACCAAGGCGAGCTGTTGTTAGAGGAGCTCCCATCCAACAAGATGACCAAACTGATGAAGAAGAGATGCCGAATCTAGATGATGATCAACCAGACTCTCTCTTGCGTCAACAACAGAGGAAACAAGATCCTTTAAGAAGAAACCAAGCTAGAGTGGTAGAAACACGTGAAAAGAATCATGATATTAAACTAACACCACATACTTTTGCATATAAATCAAATCCATAAGCTTACATGGATTGGGAAAGGCGCCTTGAGCATATATTTGAATGCTATGGATATGGAAAGCGCAAGAAAGTGGCTGTTGTAGCTGAACAGCTCACGGACAATGCTTTGGCATGGTGGGAAAGAAAAGTAGCCGAGGGAAGGAGGTGATATGCTTGGTTTTTACCAATTTCTAAAACTTGTTTGGTGTTTTTTTTTAGTATTTTATCGAGTCAAAGTCCGTTTCTAGAGTCTTTTAGTCCTTTATTTAGTTATCTCAGGTAAAAAGGCGTTTAAGGAAAAAATTGGAGTTACGTGGGCAAAAACGCATGGAACGGTACAAAAAAGCAAGAATCGATCGATGCAAGGAGTGCATCGATCGATGCAACACCATCAGAAGATCCAAAATCGATCGATGCAACATGCTCAGAAAGTTCAAAGTCGATCGATGCATCACCCTCCGAAGAACCATAATCGATCGATGGAACATGCCCCGAAAGTCCAAAATCGATCGATGCAAGTCGGCGAGAAGGAAAAGGAAATTTTTGATTTTCCTGTTTTGCCCCGGAGACTGCCTATTCTGACCTTATTTGCCCCGAACCCTATTAATACTTTATTCGCAACCACTTTATAGGCTATCTCTCTTTTTACTGCTCTCTATTCTATTAAGACTTTTGGTGATTGATATTGTAAGTTTGAAGAAGAATCTCTGCATCTATTGAGAAAAATTCTAAACCATTTCCTCTCTTTATTTATTTATTATGATTTTCTCTCTATCTCCTTGCTTGTTCTCTGTTTCCATGTCTGAATAGTTTCATAGTTAGGTTTAGGGTTTCAACGGGATCCATGAATCATTGAATTATACATATATAGGGATTTATCTTTTGTGGTTTTCGCTAATTGTTGTGTATATTGCTTAGGCTAAGTTGACCGATTTGCCTCTGAACTAGGGTTTAATCTATATCACTGAAGTGTGTTAGGTTGCTAGAAAGAACATAAACGAGCGAATTATCCTTAGCCAACGTAAGTTGATGTTAAGGCGGTTCGTGAACATATTGAACCTATTCATTAATGCTGGTCTAGAACTCTAGGTTCAACGGAGGTTAGGATTCTAGGTTGATGGATTTAGTAATCAATGCCACGGAAGTGGATTGGTTAGATATTTATGTTTGAGTTTGAAACTTGCGTTTAATCGTTTCCTGAATAGTTGTCTGATTCGTGATCTCTGGATTCCCGTGAAGAAACCTCGACCTAGCGTTTTTCTCCCATTGAATTTGCACCGCTTTTAATTATTTTCATTACTTCGAAATTCAACCCTTATTATTATCTTAGCTTATTTTCATCTTGTGAGAATCGTAGTGTAACATTGGTCTCTGTGGATTTGATCCTAAAATATTACATAGACATACTGTTATGATAGCAGTAGTGTGCACTTTAGTTATTAATTGACTAAGTGTGTGAAAACACCTAAATCAATTTGGCGCCGTGATATGCTTGGTTTTTGTCGTTTTCTAACGCATGTTTAGTATTCATTTCAAACGTTTTATCGAGTCAAAGTTCGTTTTTAGAGTCTTTTAGTCCTCTATTTAGTTATCTCAGGTAAAAAGGCGTCTAAGGAAGAAATTGGAGTTACGTGGGCATAAACGCACGAAACCGTGAAGAGAAGGCCAAAATCGGTCGATGCAAGGAGTGCATCGACCGATGCAGCACCACCCGAGGAAGCAGAATCGACCGATGCAAGGAGTGCATCGGTCGATGCGAGCTTGTCCGAGAAACCGAAATCGATCGATGCAAGAAGTGCATCGGCCGATACAAGCTTGCCCGAAGGACTGAAATCGACCGAAGCAAGCTTGCCCGAAAAACTGAAATCGACCCGGTCGATGCGTGCCTACGAGAAGAAAAAGGAAATTTCTGAATTTCCTGTTTTGCCCCGGAAACTGCCTGTTTTGACATTATTCGACCAAGGTCCTATATATACTCTATTTTTAGCCTCTTTGACGGCTACGCTTTATTTTTTATTCAGTCTTTTTGCTCTTGATCATTGTAAGCTTGGAGAAGAATCTCTGCATCTATTGAGAAGAATTCTAAACCCTTTCTCTTTTTTTTTATATTCTGAGTTTTTCATCTGCTTGCTTTTTTCCGTTACCATGTATGAGTAGTTCCATAGTTAGGTTTAGGGTTTTGAAGGGATCCATGAATCATTGAATTAGACACAAATAGGGATTTATCTTCTGTGGTTTTCGCTTATTGTTGTGTTCACTGCTTAGGCTTGAGCTAACCGCTAGGTCTATGAATTAGAGTGCGGCTTGCCCTATGAGCACGACATTGGATTAGGGTACAATTAACCTATGAGCACGACAGTGGATTAGGTTGCATAGAAAGAACATAAGCGAGCGAATCTTCTTTAGCCTGCGAGAGTTGATGCTAAGTCGATTCGTGAACATATTGAACCCACTCTTTAATGCTGACCTAGAATTCTATGAGCACGACAGTCGATTAGGTGCTAGGTTTAGTAGCCATGAGCACGACAGTGGATTGGTTAATATTTATGTTTGAGTTTGAAACTTGTGTTTAATTATTCCTTGAATAGTTGTCTGATTCGTGATCTCTGGATTCCTAAGAGCAAACCCTTGACCTAACGTTTCCCCTTTATTGAATTTACATCTTTTAAATTGCGTTCGTTACTCTTTCCAAAACCAAAATATAATATTGTCTTAGCTTAGTTTCATCTTGTGAGAATTGTCGTGTAATTGTGGTCTCTGTGGATTCGATACTAAAGTACTGCATTGACAACCATTATGATTGCGGTAGTGTGAGCTTTAGTTATTAATTGACTGACTGATAAAACACCTAAATCAATTTGGCGCCGTTGCCGGGGACCAATAGCGTTACTGACACGAACTCCCTTGAATCGACACTCTTCGGTTAGGTAAGAACATGATAGGCCTTGCACACAATCAGATTGTTTCAAGGGTTGTGGAATGAATGGTCACACAAGGGTTGCGGAAGGCCCTTGATATTCCTCAATCGATTCTCAAGGGTATTACTCACCAAAAGAATCGAAGGTTTTTTTTGTTGAATATTACTCATCAACGAGATCTACAAATTAAGAAAGGTTTTTGATAAAAAGTCTAGATTATTTTCGTGGCTGGGTTACAAGAGATTATAAAGAAAACACAAAGACTTGCATGAAGGAGAGAGAGAACAATAACTCTCCTCGAAAATGACCGAACATTAAAACTTAGTTTGAAATTTGAAATCTGCCTCTTGCTCTTCCTCTTGTTTATTCTTCTTGGGGCCACAAATTTGAACTCCTTATTGGGCTTAGAAATGTATCATGGATGCCATACATAAGTCTGTAAACTTCTAAACGAATTGGGCCTTGAACTCTTCAAGCAAAGCATCATGTCGACCCATTTAGACAAATTGGCAATAACTTTGTGGTCCGATGTCCATTTCCTCTGATCTTGGGCTTGTTGGAAACACAAGGGATCCATTATGATGGTTTTATGTCGAGATCGTACCTGAGTTGGGCTGTGCAACACGATCTTTGGCCCAGTCGCGCAATAGGACCTGAAGGAGATCCATTGACTTGTAAATTCTGTCGCTTCCAAGTCTGAACCTTTTTTGGAGTAAATCCAATTTTCAAAAATGCTCTGATGAATCAAGATTCCAGAACAGTTTGGTTTGTAGCTTTATTCCTTCTTGTTTGGTTGGAAGATTTCTTTGAACGGCCGTATATCCGATTCGCGTCGGCTGGAATTCACCTGTCTTGGAAGTTGAATAACTTCTTCACCTGACATCGGAAAGGATTGATTCAACTTTGAGGAGTGCTCTAGTTGAGGTGAGAATGTATTCCAAGTGGTCGTTGGGCCATTCGAGTTGATCACGGACTTTGTTTGTATTGGACAAGGCTCATAGATCTTTTGGAATGGTTTCATGATCATATCAGTTACCTTCAATTCTGAATTTGAAATTTAGTCTAAGATTTACAAATATATTCCATTTTATTTTCTTTTTGCGTTTCAGGTGACCAATAGAAAAACTGAATAGAGTTACCAGAAGTAGGAGCTCTGAAAACCTTTGCGAGCTCAGTAACGAAGATCTAGCAGGGTTAGAACGAACGAACCGAAGGGAAAGAACAATTCCCGTCATCATGGATGAACAGAACGACGAACAACAAAACGCTGCAGCTGCTGAACTCCAGAGGCTGCAACAACAAGTGTAGCAGTTACAACAACAACAACAGCAGCAGCAACAACAGCCTGCCATTAAGGATTTGGACACACCTCATGCTTTCTACCAGAACGGAGCTGCCATCCGTCCACCAGCCATTACGAGGCAAGATTATGAGATAAAACCTTAGATGATTGCATTGGTGAAGCAGCACATGTTCCATTGTCTCCCTGCAAAGCATCCAATGGACCACATTGAGAACTTCGAAGAAATCTGTAGCACTACCAAGTCGAATGGGGTACCAGCTGATTACTTCAAGTGCAAGCTCTTCCCTTTCTCTTTGGCGGACAAGGCGCTGAGATGGCTCAAGTCACTTCCACCTGGGTCGTTGACTGCCTAGGATGAATGCATAGCTACCTTATTGGACCACTTCTACACCAAGTTTAAGACAGCTTCGCTGCGAAACAAGATCACTACTTTCCAGCAACACGCGGGAGAGTCCTTTTACGAAGCTTGGGAGAGGTTCATAGAGTACCGTAGAGAGTGCCCCCATCATGGATACTCGGATGATCAGATTCTGAGCATCTTCTAAGATGGAGTTCCTTGGGACTATAAAAACTCCCTCAATGATGCGAGTAATGGTGATTTCATGACTAATACCAAGGAAGGAGCGTACCAGCTGATAGAGACCTTGGCTTCAAGTTCTGGAAAACGATGTCCTGAGTAAGATATGTCTAAACGTGTCAATGGTGCAGATTGGCAAAAGATTGATGAGCTGACTGCGAAAGTGAACTTACCTCTGAAGGGGAATCAGAGAGGTGTGCAGTCTTGCAAGGAGGCAGAAGATGAAATTTTCTGTCAGGGATTAGCTGAGGATGAAACTAATGAGCAACATGAGGTGAACTACGTGAGTGGGCAGGGGTACATGCAGAATATAGGTTTCAACCAGAATTACAGGAACCACCCGAATATGTCCTACAAAAGCACCAACGTCGAGAACCCCCAAGATCAAGTCTATCCCCAGCAAGCTCAACATCCCCAAGGGAGGACATTTGTGCAGAACGCAGGCACCTCGAGACTCTCTCAAGGTTTCCAAGGTCAGAACAGGTTTCAAGGTGGATTCCAACAAAAGCAGCCGTTCAACTCCTTCCAGACAACGAATCCTGCCCCGTTCCAAGCTCTTGCAAGCTCTGCAAACGGACCTCAGGATGAACTTAAGAACCTTATGCATCATCTCTTGTTCAATCAACAACAATCTTCTAAGGAGATCAATATCAAGGTTGATAGCATGTACAACGATCTCAACAGCAAGTATGAGGCTGTGTGCATTCATGTGAAAAAGCTTGATACTCAAGTTGCTCAAACTGTCGAGGCGATCAAGAGACCGCATGAAACTCTTCCAGGGAAAGTAGAGCAGAATCCGAGGAATGAGTTCGTCAACACCATCACACTCAGAAGTGGAAAGGAGTTAGAACCAACTGCACGGAAAGGAGAAAAAATCGACATCTCCTTGCCAGATGCCGACATCGTCATTGATCTGGGAGAGGTTGACGAGAAGACGGCCGAGAAGGAGGAGGTTTCCACAGGTGCATACGCTACATATGAGCCGCAAGTACCACCTCCTGCACGCGTCTACACCCCGAGGGTCTCCTACCCCACTCGTCCTAGGAAGTACCCAAGTGCAAGGAGATGTTGAGTGATCTTGTGGTGAAGCTTCCCCTTGTTGATGCAACCCAAATGATACCTTCGTTGAAGAAATATGTGAAGAGCTTAGTAACAAGAAGGGTGTCCACTGAAGATAATATCATGATGGTTTCTAAAGATTACAGTGATGTCCTCCAAAACAAGATGCCAAAGAAGCTAGGTGACCCGGGCAAGTTTATTCTCTCCGTACAGATTGGGACAATGACTTTTGCTTACTCCTTGTGCGATCTTGGGTCTAGCGTCAACCTAATTCCATATTCTGAGGCTAAGCTGCTTGGATTCACCAAGTTCAAGCAATCTAAGATCTCTTTAGTGTTTGCCGATCGTTCTGTGAAGCTGCCCGTTGGTGTTCTTGAGGATCTACATTTGCGAATATGCAATGCACTCGTCCCTGCTGATTTTGTAGTCCTAGCGCTGGGTGAAGAACTAAGGGACCCTCTCATTTTGGGAAGACCTTTCCTATGTACATCAGGAGCCATCATAGATGTGAGAAACGAGCGAATAGATCTCCACCTGGGAGACATCGTCATGAAGTTTGAGATGGATAAGATGCTGAAGAAGCCTATGTTGGACGGCCAGACCTTCTCGATTGATGACTCGTTGGAAGTCTCCGACAAAGTTGTTGAAGAAATTCTAGAGGATGACCCGTTGGAGACCGTGTTGACAAGGGCTGAGAGCGAACATGGGTTTATGAGTGACGATGCCACCGGTTATGCTAAGATGCAGAACTCGAGCCAGACAATGGGGAAAATGGTCGAGTACATCAGCTTAGATGAAGCCGCGGTGACGCTGATATGCTCAAATTAATACCCTAACAGTACTAAAGCAGTAGTCGTAGTATAGCTAGGGATCGAATCCACAAAGACTCAAGGAAACACACAATAGATTGTAAATGTTGAATTACGCTAAGTGATCAATGGTATTGAAAGCAATTACGTAAATTAAAAGTGTTGTAAATCAATGAAGAGAATATAGGCCCAGGGTATTTCTCAGAAAATCAATAAATGCAGATAAACTAACTAATCAGGATTCAGATTTAGCGCAGTTCTTGAACTCAA
>PKML01014221.1:5169-29746 GCA_002933935.1 Eutrema yunnanense
GAATCGGTTAAGATACGATTTTTTGGGTTCTTATCGGTTTTTGAAACTTGGAACCGAACCGACCCGGAACCAATTGGAACCGAACTGGAACCTACCCAAAACCCTATCGATTCCTAAATGGATCCAAAACCCTATTGGTTCTTAATTAGATCCAAAATTCTTCTATCCGAAAGATCCAAAACCGACCTGAATACCCGAATGCCAGCTCTAATCTATTTGTTGGCGCAAAAAGCGAGAATACATGATTTAGTTATTTTTTGGTGCGCTGTTCTTCACCGACTTGACTTAATAACCTCAAAAACTATTTAACCATTCTCTATATCGTTCCAATGTTAATTAATATTGTTAGACAACAAAAAAAGAGAGAAAAATAAGATTGAAAGTTTGATGTTAGGCTATATATTTTTATTAGATCGTAATATAACGGTCACACTCGACATGAGGAAATGTTAAGTTTCGAAAGACTTTGATCAATTATGGATATATGCAAATGATAAAAATTAAAAGTGGTAATTATAAGAAGACAATCGAGAGAGAAGACGTGGCGACACGAAACAGCCGAGACACACGTTGTAGATGTGTCGGACGCGACGAACATGCCGTGACGAGTGTACGACTGCATGCATGCTGCTCGGTGCTCAGCTCAGCCCCCAACATTCTTTTTTCCTTTTTCTAAAAATTTTAATTTCTTGTGTTTTTTTCCCTTTAGAATTTCATTCCAACATTAAAATTATTCTATCCGTCTTAAAATGGACATATCTAGTAGAGCCTCTTTCCAAAAAAAAAAAAGATAACGTGAATTTTGGTGGTTAGGCCAGCATTAACTTCATTGTTTCAACTTTTAGGCTTTTATATGTCTTTCTTAGTTCTTAACTTCTTATGTAGGCTTTTATATGTCTTTATTAGTTCTTATCTTATGTAGGCTTTATAAATATTAGGCCAATACCCGCGCATACGCGCGGATTTATGTTTTCCAACATATATATTTTAATATTAATGTTGAAGTAGGTACTTATCTCTTAATATTGACTAATCACCATATTAACAAACACAAATATGATCATCGCCTATGTTTTCATTTTTTGGTATGTATTCCCCTCTCATTTTGGCATCCATATGTTTTATGTGTATGTTGATCGGCAAAGATGAGACTAATAAGAGGGTTGATTTGAGTATTAAGATAGTAGTCTATGTGGACCCAAGTGTTTAGTATTCTAGCTTCATTTTGGTAACTCATACGGAACGACCTCTTTAAATTTGACCTCTACAAATTTTTCTCTTCCATCACTCTCATCTTTCATGTATGAGTTGCAAAGTTCAGTACATTCATCAAATTATTATGTTTGAACATCTTACATGTTGATTCAAAGGTTCAAATATTAAAGAATGCAGACAACTCAAACTCGGATTATAACATATGAAGTTTTTGTAGTGTTAGCATGTCTTAATAAATGATAACCACAACATTAACATCACACAAATAAAGAACTAACACATGAGAAAATTGATAAACATATCATATTCTTATCTCATCAGATGAAATGACGGACATAATTGTCTCTGTTTTTTTACCTTCTATCAGGTTCACTCGTTTTTTGGTCCTCTGTGGTCTCTTGGCCTTGTACTCAAAGTACTGCATTATGCTTCTTCTCTAAATGTGGTCTATCACCTACACATACACATGTTTCTCAGTATTCTTTGACCTTATATGCATATTTTTCTCATGGTCGTTTAGTAATACAAATATACAATCATGTATCCTCTACGAAGTCAGATTATGAAATTGTTATCCAAAATTCAAGAATTCCACCATGACAAATGCAGTGGGGAAATAGCTCTCTAATTCACATTTGATCTTAGCTTAACTTGACACTCACTTATATTAAAAACTGATATTCTAATAAATATACACATAGAGAAACTAAGTAGTTGCCATCATCTCGAAAAAACTCTAAACTATATGTCTTAAAAACCTATATAGAACCTGATGTTTTTCTTAAAGCTTAAATCATAAATTTGAGAGGTTTCTTACTGAACATGCATGTGCTATAATTCATTATAGAAACATATGATCGTAATCACTATTGATGAAGCACTACATATGGAAGCTATAGAAATTGACAATGAAAAAGGATTAGTCATGTTCATCGTAGAGCATGGAAACAGGGATCATTCATTTTTTTAGGATTCTTCAACAAAAAAATAAAACATAACTTTTCCAATTTCTATAATCTCAAATTTAAACATATGAAATAATTGCATCACTGAGTAGAAGGCCGACAACATAAAAAAGTTTTTCGATGATTTTACCTTATATAACCATACCTCAAGAGCCTATCTTACTTGTACAGATGCTTTCCTTATTTTTCACTCAGTATCCACATTTTTAGCGCTTACATAATTGCTTGTAGGTATAAATACTTATGCTTCTTTTGACTATTGACCAAAACCTGGCAGAACAGAAACTATAATGCGAAAACTATATGAATGCCTAATAGACACAATAGTTTGAGACATAATCCATTTTGACCACTCCACTGGGTCTCAGCACCTACTACTTGCTTCCTTCTCTTGGGTATTCATGGCTTTTTCTTATGACCAGAAATTGCTACGTTTTTTCACAGCTACTATACCAAATTCTAAACTCATTACACTACAAGAGAAACTCTATTTTCTGATAGCAGTCTTGACCAATATAGATTCGTCAGTAATTAGTGACGGATTTACGACCGTTTTTTGATGAGCTATCGTCGCCATCAGTAATCGGTCAGAAAACTTACCAGTCAGTAACCGGTCAGGAATTTCTGATGTAATTATGACCGATTATAAAAGGATAATTTTCATAGCATCTTCTGATCTTCACCCTCTCTCGCAAAAAGCTTAGAAAAGATATACAAATGTTATGTGTGCAATTCTTGCATGTGTTAGTCTCCATTGTTTTATCTTGCGTGAATGTTTGATGTGAGGTCTCATTGGTAGTATGTGAGAAAGATGCCTCTAAACTTTCATTAAGTCAGCTTTTTTTCTGAACTCCAGCATACTGATTAGAAATGAAACGCTTTACTTCAAAAATTCACCAATGAATCACTTTTTAAAAAACGCTTATGATTCTGCAGAGATCAATGCCTAGGATAAAACAAACCGGGGAGGAACCAATTATTCTAATAGTATTATTTATCTAGGATTCTTGTTGTTCATTATCTAAATATGTAATCTTGCAGAAAAAACGAACCGGCGAGTTACCAGATTGGGCAACGACATTAGAAAAGTTCCACACCAACAAGAAAACGAAGATGATTCAAGACCCGGTTGCTGCGCATTACATCAAAACGATAAATGACGAGGTAGATATCCAACTCTCGCAGCTCTCGATGGATGGCTCGGTGGAGTTAGGCGCTTTGCCTACGTCGGAGATCGACAAGATTGTTGAAAAAGTATGTTCCTCAATCTCTTCTCCAATATGTCCTGTGATCGATTTGCCTGTGAATATTTATTAATTGTCAGCTTGCTTTCACTGTTTTGAGGAATTTGTGTTTCGATTCTCTGAGTTTTATATGGGAATGCTGAGCTTCTGCTAAGGTTTAAAGTTACTAGTGATCCTGTCCAAAAACGTTTTGCCTTACTTTTCTGGTTTTCGGGTTTGTGTTTTTGATTGCTTTTTCCATGAGGCTCTGCTATTTGGGGCGCAGAGGTTTCCCTCGGCAACATCTTAGGCTGTTTACTATCTGCAAGTTTACTATCTAAGGCTGTTTACTATCTGCAACATCTTAGGCTGTTTACTAATCTAATTATCTTTTAGTATCTTGTGTTGAATCCTTTCGGTATTATTGTAGAACTTTAATATCAATCTTAGTTCTATTTTCTTATTTTAGTTCAAAATATTAATTTATTCATTTTAATATAATTATATGGAATAAATAATATAGTGAATAAAAAAAAGAAAAAGTAAAATTATCGGTATCCGTCAGTATGCGGTCAGAAATTTAAAATATGACCCGTCGGTAATCGGTCGCAAAATCGTCATGATATTTCGTCGGAGAGTGGTAGGGAGTTTGTCGGGGTATGTCATCGGAAAGTGGTCGGGAGTTAGTCGGGATACATCGTCAGAAACTGATCGGGAGTTCGTCGGGATATGTCGTCAGTAAGTGGTCGGTAATTCGTCAAGAATTGTGATCAAAGATCGGTCAGAAATTACCCACCGCTTACCGAGGGTTGATGCTGTCAATAATTTCTTACTGTTTTTTGACGGGTTCAGTATTTCTGGCCATTTCAAACTGACAGCCTGTTATGGTCAGAAATTGGTAAGAAATGTCCATTCCTGACGGTTTTCTCACTGTTTCGACCGTCAGAAAATAGAGTTTCTTTTGTAGTGTTATGAGAGACACATATTAGTACCATTCCTCCATTATTCTACTATTATCACTTTATTTAGATTAGATGCTTCTGAACTAAAACTATCAAAGAGAATGACAAAAATATTTAGAGATTTTTGATATGTACGATTTTTTTTTGTTCGACAAATTTTTTTGACATGTTGGATACCTGAATAAATGATTTACTTAGATACTTGTGTAAATTTGTATCATACATAGATCGTTCTTAGGATTTGCTTCGAGCTCCTCTTAGTTGTCTTTGCATCTCCTGCAAAGGTGGAATCATATTTTTTAAATTGAGTCAATGCTACTAAATTGATATATTCAATGTTAAACTAATTCTTACTTAAAAATGGACGCTTCCATTGAAAAACGTGAAAACAAACAAACTTTTATAAATAAGAACACACATAATCCATAAATATCCTACAATACTTGAATCTAAGAACAATACTCGGAAAAAATATAAGATCAAACCAAATAATCCATAAATAACCTATAATGTATAAACCTTTAATCTAAGAACAGTATTGAATCAAACAATATTAGATCTTCACATTCCACTCAAATCAAAAGTAGACTTAATCTAAATAAGATTTCTATGGACCTCACACATTTTCAAAACTACGCTCGTAAAAACATATGGGAGGAGACTCGTGATTTTACATTCCGGGAGATTTTTATTGGTCTTCCATTTGACCCATACACAAACAAAGGAAGAATCTCCTCACACATCATCTGATAGAACCCGTCGCGACCGAATGAAACAAGAACGACGATTAAATTTTTCTGTTGGATCCCTGAGTTGAATTTGTTTATCAAAACGCTTGAGATTAGGTTTAATTACCACGAAAGAAGAGGCAATGAGTGGATAATGTCAATTTATTGAAATGTAGCCGGGAAGACAAGGAGACGTTGGCTCTTCAAAAAGGAGTTTTTTTAGATGCCACTTGTCACTCTATGGTGTGCTGATGTGTCACTCTCTCGAAAGAGTTCCTTCTTCTTTTATATAGTAGATTTAGGGTGGATTGACTTTATTTAAATGAGTTGGTTTTATTTACTTTTTTTAACCAATTTTTACTGTATTGAAATTTTTTTTTTTTTTGGATACAATATAGTAGACTGGATAAGCCCAAACCATAATAACCCAATTGGGTCTGATTAGGGCGGGAAGCTAAACCAAATTACAATTAAAATCGAAAACTGGGTCTGGTCCAGAAACGGTAAACAAAAGAAAATCAGAAGTAGCCGAGAAACCTTAGAAGCACCGAAACAGAAAACCTCCGACGTCGGGGAAGACAGTCGCGACCGCTTTGCTCCGCCGGAGCAGGATCTCCGACTAGCCGCGACAGAACAGAAAACATCTACCACAGACTACCGCCACCGATCCAAACCCTAGCAGTACAAGAACACTAGCCGCGACAGAACAGAATAACAGGACCACCTCCACTGTCGAATCAGCAACACCAGCAAAGAAGCGATGAAAAGACAGAATGACCACTGAGCGCCTTAACCTACTCCACGAGAGGCACGGCGGCGAGGGAGAAAGGACTGTTGGGAGAGGAGACTACAGAAAAACTCTTATGAGTCACAGATCTGTCGTTCACAGATCTGTCGTCTCCATGACAGATCCCCTACTGTTAATGACATTCGGCGAACCACCTCCCTCGAGCCCACTCGCCACCACACAACACGCGACTTCAAATCTACCACATAGACGAGACGAGCCGAGCCGACCAAATCAGACACCACCGCTCGAGCACCGGGATGAGAGCCTTGCCACATCACGTCCTCATAGATCAGGACGAGGTGACTCAGCCGCCGCCATCACAAAGAACGCTACGCCTCTCCGCCGAAAAGCCAAATTTAGATTTGATCTCAAAATTCACTAGTAGATGATCCCCTTCCACGGGTGAAGGGAAGCAAAAGGTGGGTAGTTCTCTCACGGCACCGGCTTTGCCGGAGAGAACCAAGGTAATGGAGTAGATCTGAGAAAACCGAATCGGTTTTGTTGAAAGAAAAAGACGAGCGCGTACAGACACCGCGCTCATCTAAATATCTATATATATAAAGTAAGATTTTCTGTTTTCTCCTGCCACCTCAGCATCCTAAAAATTTAATACACATACTAAATACATATATTAATTATAAATTTGGTTCACATTATGAAAAAAAATTGAAAATGCATTATTCATATTCTAAATTAAACCAGAAAATAATAAACTTATATGAATATAGTTCTTTGAAATAATAACAGGTTTAATAAATTTGGTTATCATAATATATTTCAACTTTTAGAAATATTTAATTATGTTAAGTTGTATCGCAAATATTATAAAAAAAACTAAAATATCAATCAAGTCCTACAATTAAACAAATATGTTAAATATGTTACTAAATTCATAAAGCAAAATATAAGTTGGCAAATTTTACATCTAATAAAGAGACAATTAAATAAAATTAAGGTATATTTAACATAATAATTGCAATTATACATAACTATGAAAAAGAGAATAAGAACCAAAAAAATTAAGAAATATATTAAAAATATTTACACGAAAATATAAATTAAGTTTGAAAATTTAAAATCGTTGTGTTTTGTGATATTATTTTTAACAAAAAAATTAAAAATAAATGTAACTACAACAGGAGAAGAAAATAAAAGCTTTGTATATGCAAAATATATATCATGTGATGNCGTCCATATTGGTTTACTTTGGTTAACCGGTTAGTCCTCATCACTAACTCATCGTATATAACCTAAAGAATGGTTTCTTTTTTAACAAATTTTTTTGTTTTGGTCGAAACCGCTGCATATATAACGCTTTGTTTCTTTAAATGCATATAAATAATAAAAGTAATTACTATCAAAACATCAAATATCTTAATAATATTTGAAAAACATGTTAATAATTCTAAAGATAATGGATGTTCAAAGCGATTTAAAGTTGTTGATCATGTTCTAAAACTTTCAGTTAATAATTCTAATGATATTTATTCTGGAAAATCAATATAATTTTTTTTTTCAAAAACAGTATATTACTTTGTAAGGCCATTAATGATAATTTATTTTTATTACAATTCTATCAGTATATTATAATTATTGAAAATTAGTAAAAAGAAAAAAAAAACAACTTGGAAAAAAGCAAACAATAACAACTTTTTGGGTAAAGCAAAAGCATAATATGAGAAACAAATAACAGAAAATAAAAATTGAAGAATATTACTTATTAATAATTATACCAAAAAAATGTAACAATACAAAAGACTCAAAAAAAAAAAAAACCAATTTATAACGTTAGCCTAAGCGAATGATTTCCTATTACTTTTATGTTTATAATAATTTTTTTAAAAAATGCATAAAAATGCTGCCTCACCCTCCGGATTTTTTTTTTTTAACACTTTATTAGATTTTATTAAGCATAGGTAGAAACCAAATTGAAATACAAAGGTGGGATACCGATATCCGGGAAACAAAGCCCGATTTTCGAGTGCCAAATTGAAACAAGATTACAAGGAAAACCAAAGCAAACAAACTCGCAATTCCAATCAAAGCAAAAATCGATAAACCTGAAAAAAGAACCTCACACCCTCCGGATTTACTCCTCATCTTTTTGTTTCATTTTCTCGTTCCGTGAACTGTGCTAAGCTGCTCTTTTGTATTTAAACAATTCTTCCGTTACTAGAGATTATCTGTCAATTGAAATAGTTTGCTCCAAAAAAAATATCTCTATAATATTACTAGTATGTGATCCGCGCTACGCGCGGACGTGAACACAATTTTGTTAATGGATTTGTCTCTATTAGCTTAAAAACTGTAGATTGTTTATTCTTAAGTTTTTTTTCCTTTCTTAATTTTATGTTTATTTATGTATTTGTTTAGTGAGTGATCCACAATTTGAATTTTGTTTTAGTTGACTATTTATTCAATTAGTTGGTTTTTAAAAGTTAAGTTTTTGTCATTTTAAAGTTTAGAGAATTGTATATTTTTTAACCCAACTGAATACTAATAAAATAAATACTTCGAAATAGGGTTAGTTTTGTATAGTCCGAAAGTTACTTCGAATACTAATAAAAGAAAAGTTAGTTTTGTGAATTTAGAATTCTCCGAACTTTAAAAAAAATACTTCAAAATAAGTCACTGTATTTTTATCTATTTTTACCTAAAACCGAATACTAATAAAATGTTCAGAATTTACTATTATTCATCTTCGATGATCCAGTGTTGGTGACTACAAAATGAATCTAATTTTATTTGAAAAATGATTTAATTTTTATCACTAATTTATTATCAAAATTATCGTAGATGTATAGGTTAATGGGAACATTTGAGATAATATGAACCGATTTGGAAAAATATAAGAAATATGGGGTCGAACGTCGATTCAAACATTTAAAGAGAGAGAGAGAGAGTTCTTGTGAATAGGATTATCCTGTAAAAAACATTATTCACTGCTCTAAAACCCTCGTCTTCTCCGATATCTTCCCCCATCGCCGGTGAGATTTCACTTTCAATTTCAAACACAAAGGGTGTGATACGCGCAGACGTGGTAAACAATTTTCTTAATCTAATGGTATTTTATTTTATTTGGTCTCGTAGTTAATTTAATTATCTCTGTCAACTTAATATATGTGTATTTGTTTTTTTTTTAATTATGATCATCTATGTGTTTATTTATTGGATGGTACACATTTTTACCTCTTTTTTTATTTGGTAATCAATTTTATGCAATTAGTTGAGTTTTTTAAAAGGAAGATATTTACATTTTAAAGGGAAGATGTTTACATTTTAAAGTTGCATAATAATTTTTTTTATTTTGTTTCATGTGAAGTTATTATTTTTGGAGTGTTTCATGTATGATTTTAACCCTATTTATGTGTGTAATATGTTTGTGATTCCTAAATCTATTTTTCTTTTATTTTTGTTGAAAAAGATTTCCATATATAACTGATTGTTTGAAGTCACAATATTTGTTTGATTTTATTTAGGATAAATCTAATCCATAATTTATAAACACTAAATTCTATAGTTTTTCTAAACTATATAAATAAACTGATAAAAGTAAATTATTAAATTGAAATTTTTTTAGATTAATTCAATATAATCTATTATCTTCTATTAAGTAAATGTCTTTTCAAATTATAGTGAAAACTATTGTATTAATGGATGGTAATTATTATGAGAATTGAAATATATTTACATCACATGATATATATTTTGCATATACAAAGCTTTTATTTTCTTCTCCTGTTGTAATTACATTTATTTTTATTTCTTTTGTTAAAAATAATATCACAAAACACAACGATCTTAAATTTTCAAACTTAATTTATATTTTTGTGTAAATACTTTTAATATGTTTCTTANCAAGATGTGGTTTTTTTAAATCGATTTATTGTATACTTAACGTCTGGGTAAAAAGTTTATTTTAAATGTTAAATTAAAAATCTGCTTGATACACGGATCTTTATATCTGATGATTTTAAAAGATATAGATTATGTACGAAAGTGTCATACGACGTGCGTAAGCGTAACGCCTACATCTATAAGTAATACTAGGTTTGATAGATATCGATTCACTTCTTACATTGGTGGAGACCAAAGAGCTGAGAGAGACAATAATGAGAGCAATAACCAATATTTTAGAACCCATCTTTCCTCTTCTCAACTACTAGTATTAAATTTGTGTGTTGAGACGCTTGCAAATGCATTACTTATAAAGAAGAGAATGAGAATCCCATCAATTATCGTTTATTAATGTATATGATGTCATTTTAGGGAG
The DNA here is from genome assembly GCA_002933935.1 of Eutrema yunnanense. NCBI lineage: Eukaryota > Viridiplantae > Streptophyta > Magnoliopsida > Brassicales > Brassicaceae > Eutrema > Eutrema yunnanense. The sequence goes on from PKML01014221.1 coordinate 15,326, forward strand.
AGAATCACAAATCTTATTGGATAGTAATTAATTTGGATATGTATCCACTATACGTGGTATAATATAATTCGTTGGTTGCTGATAATTGACAAATGTAAATATGTAATTAGACCAGTGATATTCATCTATATAGCTACGTTTTAGGAAAAAGAAAATTGAGATAAATATTTGAAAATTACCAAAAATAGAAATATAAATCAAATTCAAAGAGGAATTAATTTTTTCTTTTTTAATTAAGAATTTAAATCAAAGATAAAACATTATTTACATCTCTATATTATTATTTAAGAAGACATTTTTTAAAATGAACTTTGTTTTGTAAGTTATTACATGAAATGNATGGTCAAAAATTTTTGACCAAATCTAAACCATATTTTTTGGTCAAAAATTTTCGACCAAATATCGACCAATTAAATATCAGTCGTTTATTGGTCTAAAATTAGTCGATAAATTTTCGACTAAAAAAAAATTGGTCAAAATTCGAGTTGTTTTCTTATAGTGATTATTTGATATTTATGTGTAAGATATAGTTTCCAATTTAAAATTTAGAGTTTATGATTAAAAGTTAGATGTTTAGGGTTTGGTTTGAGTTTAGAATTTAGGATTTTGGTCGATAATTCGTCAGTAATTTTGACCATTTTTCGTCAGAAATGAATGGTCAAAAACGTTTCGACCGTTTTTTGACTAAAATTTGAAACGGTAAAAATTTGGTCGAAACTAACTGACAAATTTTCGACTAATTTTTCTCAGAGTAAGGTCGTCATAAGTTTTCGACCAAAATTTGACTGTTTCAGTAAACGGTCGCAAAATGGTCAAAAATCTTTGACCAAATCTAAACCATATTTTTTGGTCGAAAAGTTTCGACCAAATATCGACCGATTCAATATCAGTCGTTTATTGGTCTAAAATCAGTCGATAAATTTTCGACCAAAAAAAAATTGGTCAAAATTCGACTTGTTTTCTTGTAGTGCAATATAGTAGACTGGATAAGCCCAAACCATAATAACCCAATTGGGTCTGATTAGGGCGGGAAGCTAAACCAAATTACAATTAAAATCGAAAACTAGGTCTGGTCCAGAACGGTAAACAAAAGAAAATCAGAAGTAGCCGAGAAATCTTAGAAGCACCGAAACAGAAAACCTCCGACGTCGGGGAAGACAGTCGCGACCGCTTTGCTCCGCCGGAGCAGGATCTCCGACTAGCCGCGACAGAACAGAAAACATCTACCACAAACTACCGCCACCGATCCAAACCCTAGCAGTACGAACACCGCCTTTGACAAGGAATAACAGGACCACCTCCATTGTCGAATCATCAACACCAGCAGAGAAGCGACGAAAAGACAGAATGACCACTGAGCGCCTTAACCTACTCCACGAGAGGCACGGCGGCGAGGGGGAAAGGACTGTTGAGAGAGGAGACTACAGAAAAACTCCGATGAGTCACAGATCCGCCGTCTCCATGACAGATCCCCTACTGCCAACGACATCCGGCGAACCACCTCCCTCGAGCCCACTCGCCACCACACAACACGCGACTTCAAATCTATCACATAGACGAGACGAGACGAGCCGAGCCGACCAAATCAGACACCACCGCTCGAGCACCGGGATGAGAGCCTTGCCACATCACGTCCTCATAGATCCGGACGAGGTGACTCAGCTGCCGCCATCACAAAGAACGCTACGCCTCTCCGCCGAAAAGCCAAATTTAGATTTGATCTCAAAATTCACTAGTAGATGATCCCCTTCCACGAGTGAAGCGCCGAAGGAAAGCAAAAGGTGGGTAGTTCTCTCACGGCGCCAGCTTCGCCGGAGAGAACCAACGTAATGGAGTAGATCTGACAAGGGCATTGAATTGAATTCTTTTGTTAATATTCTCGGATATGATCTCCCGCATACCAACCTCTTCTTCGACTTGTTCTTGTTTGTTTGCTTGCGGACAAGCAAAAGGCAAGTTCGGGGGAGTTGATAGTTGCATAATTTAGCCCATTTTAGCATACATTTTAGTTAGCATTTTGTGACTTATTGCATTCATTTCATTGTTTTTGGTATAGTTTGCATCCATTTTAGAGTTAGTGAGTCTTAGGTTAGTTCTTGCATATGTTTGTGTGCTATGGAGTCTTTTAGGTACCATTTGGAGCTTATGGAAGCATTTTGGAGCTTGGAGGAAGATCATGGGGCAAAATAAACCCAAAAAATCAAGACAAATGCAGAAGCCATCCGATGTGCTCTAAAGTTTTTGTTTTTAACAGGGAAAACGATCTATTTTTCCCTCGGAAGTTTCATATAATAACATATCCCCCTGAAGTTTGAGTCTAGTTTTATTTCCCCACCGAATTAAAGTTGAAAACATATTTCCCCACTGAATCAAAGTTTAAAATCTATTTCCCCCCGAAATCAAAGTTCGAAATCTATTTCCCCATAAACCACAATTTAAATCAGTTTACTGTATACCAATTAACTGTTAACCAAATTAATACCAACGAAAACCAAAATTAACCTAATTTCAACCCCTTAAACCGTTTACAACCCGGTTGAACCCAATAATACCCCTGATTACTAAATTCTTATTTTTTATTAACAAATGTTTTTTTTTTTGCCCGAGAAAAACATGTGGATGGAATCGGAGTTCCTCCTCCGATACTGATCCGTTCATCGATTTGGGCAGCAAACTTCCTAAATCAAGACAATTTGGGATTTGGAATCGGAGACAGTTTAGTCATCTTGGTAATTGGGTTCGATTGTCAAGAGTCAAGACAGTTTTTTTGTTTTTTTCAATTTTAAAAACCCTGCTTTTAAGTTGGGGATGTTTAGATTTTGAATTTGATTTCGAGAGATTTGGACTCGTTATCTCCGTCCAACGAAGAAAATGAAGAAACAGTGGTCTGGATCACTCGGGATCACTTGTTTTTTACATGCAGTTTTTCGAGCAACGTCTGGTCCAAGCTAACGAAGGGATTGCTACAGCGGCGATTCACGAGGGACTGGAACTCAATCATTCAACTCCTTACTGCTTCACACATGGATCGACTACAACTATATCTAATGAGATATACATTCCAAGCAGCGATCCACGGTCTTTGGAGAGAAAGAAACTCCCGTCGCCATGGTGAACCCCACTTATGCGCATCAAAAATTTCAACCCTTATTGATAAACAAATTCGGTGTAGGATTCAGTCTATTAGAGACTTGCGAGACATTAGATTTGAGGATTCCCTCCAAATCTGGTTCGGGTCTAGAACATAAGACGGCAACTAAGTTGTTACTGTAATCTCAATTCAAACCCTCGGAACAACGTCACACATCGGATGTAAAATAGTTTTTTTGAGTTTGAATATAATTCTACATATTCTTTCAAAAAAAAATAAAAAAAAATCAGTGGTCGGGTTTGGTCATAAAAATCGGTTTAATTTCGGGTGTAATAGGAGTGGTTTACGGGTTTGTAATTTAATATTTTATAATCCGTTAAAAAACATTAAAGACGATAAAATGAAGAAAAAAAAGTAGATCACCCATGAAAATATCTTATACATATATTTAGAAACAAAGTTTACGATAAAATAAATATATACCTTGAAAGAAAAATTTGGTGAATAAATGCAGTAAATAGATTTGGATACGAGTATTGTACTTTTAATTTTTTTTTTTTGGTAATTGATATACTACCAAATTGTGGTTTATATAGAGGTGAGAAATTAGAATTCTTTTTCTTTTATGATTAATTTTCTTAATCTAAATGGAAAAACTAAGCAATGTTTTTTTCTTTTTATCTTAATTTTTCTTTTAAGATAAATTTAATTCTTTAACTTTTATTTTTATTTTTAGTAACTTTATCTTTTATGATTATGAATAAGAATTTTTAAGTTTTTTTATTAATCGATTTTAAATATTTCCAACTTTGACTTGACACATGTCACGTTCATGTGAATTAGCAACTTTGAAATATTTAGTTTTATATGATAAAAATTTTTACTATTTATAAACTGAAATATATTTTTTTTTTAATTTTTGTTTTGAATTTTATTCCTTTTTTAAAACTTTAGAAATGTGAAGATTATTATATAGAGTTTGGTCGTAGTTGTATATTAATAATTTTCCTTTTTTTACGTTTCCTTTTGTCATAATGNATGTCTATTAATTTATCAAGAACTTATAATTTATAGTTACTGACTTTTTGTGTTTTATGTAGTCTTTTCAATGCAAGTATGGACAAGCTTATCTCTTCAATAAAGTGTAAGTTTTCTGATTTCTTATAATCAAATCGGGGCTATTAGTCTGTTGTCTATACTTCTAATAACGTTTTTTATTTGTTGGTGATGATCTTATAGTGTAAACATTTCTATTGGAAAGAAAGAAGACAAAATGATGATAACTGGACTTTATACCGTAACTGACATTTTCTGTGTTGGTTGTGGATCAAACGTTGGATGGAAATACGTAAGACAAAACTCATTTAGACATGTTCGATTCGATTCTGGACTAGTTAAACTTGGTTTTGTGTGTTTATGTTTCCAGGAGACTGCCCATGATATGAGCCAGAAGTACAAGGAAGGAAAATCTGTTCTTGAATTGTGAGAGCCCATTCTTGTTTTTAAAAAAATAAAAATAAAAAAATCAAGCTATCACATTTCCAAGTTCCAACATAAACACAAATTTCACAACATTTGATTCAAGAATGTAATTGAGGTTTGATCCCGAATGTTGATTTTGTTACCATTATTTTGTTTGTTTGTAACAGGTATAAGATTTTGGGTCCTCATGATAGCAACGACTTGGTTTGTCAACAAATTTCACAACTTTTGATTCAATAATCACATGATGCTTACGCTTTTCCTTCTCTTTCTCAGATTTCTTTTAAGATGTACATCCTTCGACTTTGGTTTATTTTTGATTTTTTTTTTTGGTTCTGTATCAAGTAATTATATTTGGTACCCGTAGTGATAGATAGCCTGGTTTGATAGATTCTAGTCTAATTTATCTTTGAATGAATAACTACAAATTATGTTTGATGATTCTAGGAAATAATGATGACTTCTATCTCTAGTAAGGTTCAAATGAAACTATGTTATGCTAATAGTGCCTAATCTTGTTTAGTTGCTTCGCGCAAAACAAAAACGTTATCGGAAATGGGAATACTAGGTGGTAACCGAAACCCAAACCAAACTGAATTGAAAATACATTATTGAAACCTCAATTTTTGGTGGAAAATATTTGGGTACATTATTTCCGATCCCCTCCGATAAGTATCACATAGTAACAGATACACACAAAGTTTTACCCTGTCTCAGTTCCCCATAGTTTGAAAGTTCAAAACCTATTTCCACACCAAATAAAAATTGGAAACTTAAATATCCACCAAATTAGGAGGAAGTAAGACGAGGATAAAACTTCGTATGAATCTGTTACCATGTGATAAATTCGGAGGGAAATAGGTCGTTTACCCAAAATATTTCAAACTAAAAAATATACTATATTTTGCAAGAAGACTAAATCCAGGCTGAAATCCAAACTTTATCAAATTAAATCAAATAGAACGGAACGAGTTTTGATTTCTGTACTTTTAAATCCAAAAAACCGGAACGAACACACACAAGTTTTCGTTGATCTTTGTTGATGAGAAGAGGACGGAAATGAGACTAATTTTTGTTGATGAATTTGTGATTTCGGTTGGTGAGTTTGGTTATAGTGAGATTGTTCCGTAACATTTGAATGGTTGAATGAAGTAAACAAGAATAAAGATGATATATAAGTAAAAACTTGCGAGGGCATTTCTTTGGTTTTGCATCATAAGATCTCTCGGTCAAAGCAGACATATGCCATCAGAAAGACGTGTCACATTTACCTTCAGAATCGACTTAGTTCGTCGCACTTGTTGAACAATGAGATGAAATAAATCTATTGAAATGATGAAGAAGCAAATTAACAAGATAAAAACATGATATAGAAACTAAAAACATATGAGGTCATTTTATTTATTTGGTTTTGTATATTAACTTTGCTGCAGAATTACTAATTGACCCAAAAGGAAACATGCGGAATTGTGGAATCATCATTATTACACAGTTATTAGATCCACCGTTGTTTGTAAATGTATGATAGTTAATCCTGATTCCTGAAACACCAACAAATACTTTTGACTATTTCTCAACGAATCTCACTTCACAACTCGGCTTATAAGATAGCTATCCCTTCTCTTCTCATTATTTTAACTTTCACGTTTTTTTTTTTCTAGGCATATTTATATTAATTCTAAAATAAATACTTTGTTTCTTCTCCCACTCTCTCTCTCTCTCAAAATTCGCTAATTCTCCTTCAAATCTCTTTATAATATGATGTAATTTTCCGAATTTATCTCAGCGTTAATCAACCTATATCAGTAGATTTGATACCAATGATTTAGGTAAAAAGCAATCTGATTTTAATGTTTCTTATGAGATTTGATATTCATCCGAGTTTGATTCTAATGTGGTTTTCTTTTTGTAGAAAAAAAATGTCCATGGAGCCACCTCCAGAATGCAGACTTATCCTTGAGAGAACGGCACGTTTGGTTTCCAAAAAGGGGTTGGAGATGGAGAAGAGGATCATGAGCTTCAACGTGGGTAATAAAACATACAACTTCATGAGGAGCTCAGACCCTCATCATGCTGCTCGGAATCAAGATGAAGCTGAGGATAATATCCAACCTGATGCTCCAGCTACTCTTGAGTGTGTCCGTCCCGCTTCTCGATTCAGGGATCTGCCTCTGCCTCTAGAAGAATGAAGCTCACGGCGCAGTTTGTGGCGCGGTATGGGATGTATTTTTTGGGGGATTTGGTTGCTAGAGTGACTATGAACCCTCAGTTTGAGTTTATGAAGGAAAGTGATAGCAGGAGCGATTATTTCAGTGAGCTTGTTGGTGCGTATTCGAGAGTATTAAAGCGTTCCGAAAAGCTGAGCAAGAAGGGTGCTTGTACAGCTTCTTAAGGGTTTTTTCGAGCATCTTCTTCAATTGGAAAAGCAAGAGGAGATGGCTGCGAGTGATTTGCATGCTTTTGTTGGTGCTGTTGACTATTTTGCTCACATGGAGTCTTCTGCTAACGTGCCACCACCTGAACACCTTCCAATGATGATGAACACACCACCACAAATGCAGCCGCCAATACCTGAGGAACCAGAGACAAAGAGACAAAAGTTTGACGAGCCAGCTCTTGTTCCAGAAGACCCGTTACTTGCTCAACTTCCGGTAATGTTTTCGTCCAACTCTTTACAGTTTTTTTCTGCTTTTCTTTTGTCCGACTGGACTTGTACTGTATCTAATTAGGCAGTAAGTATGTTCTGTCTCTGCTAACTTTGTATGCTTGAGTAAGGAAAACAAAGCGAGCGATGAGAACCGGTCTAGGTTTAAGAAAGCCCAAAAGGCTTAAGAAAGAGATGATATCCGACGGAGTTATTGTCGTGGAGATGATACCAGCGGCAGATTGGCGACGGCGGTGGAATAAACTGACGGCGTTTCAGAGTCTCTTGGTTTGATGCCATGTGGGTCTAGGTTTCTCTTTTTTGAACACGTGTAATACTACTGTAACGTGTTTGATTTATGTTTTGGGCCTACTTATTATGGGTTGTGTATCTCTTTCTTAAGCCTTTTGGGCTTTCGTTATAAAACGAGTTACCCAAAAAAAATAGTTAAGAATAAATAAATGGGTTGACGTTCTATTTTCCACCGAGAACTTTTATATAATAAGGTTTAATCCTAATTCTATTTCCCCACCATTTGAAAGTTCAAATCCTATTTTCCTACGAAATCAAAGTTCTAACCTTATTTCCCTATAGATGTCGGTTTTATCTAAACCCGACCTAAACCTAATCTAACCAAATTAATAACCCAAACCAAATAAAACCCATACCCGATCCAAACAAAAAAAAATTGTCATAAATGACCTGACCCAATCTTCTTCTTCGTCTCATCCTCACCAATCTTCTTTTTTTAATCGAATCTTCCTCTTCTTCTTATTTTTTGAGATGCTCTCATTCCTGAACATGAAATGGTTGTTCAGCGTTTTAACGAGCTCTTCTACCGATTCCCCACTCTTGCATCGGACCCAGCCCCGGCTTTTACCTATGGCGAGTGGGGCGATCGCCTTAGGTCGAAAGCCCACTTTTTTTTTAATTTTATCAATAAAGTCCATGATCTATATTATGCTTTTTTTTTTATATACAGCAAAACCTTGATCTATTATTATCTATATAAACAAGTAAGGTTCATATCTATATTAATGTGATTAACAAAAATGGCTCATAATCTAAACGTATTTTGCATTCTAAAATATCATATTTACGATTTATTAGATTTTTATGCTCTTAAAAATAACATATCATCAAAAATATTAAATATGAAAAATCGGTAAAAACAAAACATTAATACACATCAACTTTCTTTTTACAATGTCATTACTTTCCACACAATATTTTGACAAACTAATATTTGTCTGTACACAAAAACTATTTATGTCTTTCATTCGTATTAATTTTTTATCTACACTCTATTAGCGCCAGTAATGTATGCACTTTACATTTTTATTTCTCTAAAACTATATTGCCTCCTAGAGTCCCGACTACCGCTTCTGACTACATAAACTCCATCTTGTAAATTTTAGAAAGAGACATAACACATACTTTCGAAGAGGTTTCCAATTTAGTTATATTTTGTTACTTTTTGCTTCTCTTATCTGGTAGCTTCATTTTGTTGTTGCTCAAATATTTTTCTCTCATCCTAAATAGATCGTTCTAAATTTGGAAAACTTGGGCATTTGAAATTTTTACAAATGCAAAGTGTTATGCATAAAAAAATATATCCAATTCGTTTCTAATTTCACTATGGAGTCGGTAGTTTTGATCAAACGTATGAGTTTTTATGGAAGAAAAAAATTACAAAAATGATCACTTCGTCTTTAGTTTTGTTGTAGACTATGTTCTCGAAGTTTTTTAGATTTTTACTTTTTAAGAGAAATATTGAGATTTTGTCAAAATGAGTTATGTGCAAAATACAATATTATCTTATATATGTGTAATTGACTATGAACAAAATAACGAATAATCAATCTTTCTATTCTAATCTTAAATATGTTTATTGATTTTTTAATTACAGTTTTGCAGAAAAGAAAATGCACACAAGTTCTTCTCCAGATTGTTCCCAATGCCTCATGAGTTGCTTCTCCATAATGAATCTATAAAATATGAGAAAAAACTATCGTCCAATGTAAAAGTCCAAAGCATGTATCAATATTTTGTTTGTAGTATGAACTTGTAGTTAATATTCATGATGAGAAAGTGTTTGTCATTGAATTTTTTTTGTTTGTGTAAGGAGTTATTAATTATGAGAGATTTGAAGTTTCTAACTTGGGTAATAAAATGTAAAAATGTAAATCACATGCTTGAAATTGATCTTGAAATAAAAATATGTCTAAAATGTCATGTTCGAAACTTGCATGAATGAATAGTGATACTAAAAACGTATACGAATACGATCCGTACATAATCATTAATGTTTAAAATTTTGTTATATTTTTATGATATAAATAAAAAATCAATATTTCATATTTTGCCTAAGGTCGTCAATATTATTAGAACGGGCCTGATCGGACCAAAGGCAATGGGATCTTTCTCTACAAAGGCAAAATACAGCACATGCAATAGGCGATCTACTTGGTAAGATCTTTGAGTCTAGAAGACTTTTTGAGCTTGTAGCTATTCCAATTCCTCTTCCACATGCAAACCCCATACCACTCAATGCCATCTTTCAATCATTTTAGATTCCACTCCCATTGGCTATGGATGTGCCTAAGTTCCTGAACTTGTTCATGAACCACTTGATTCTACTTACTTGTCATTAGTTCATGTTGAGAGTGTTTTATGGAAGTTCTCCTATCATCACATGCGCTAGTATCTCTCTCATCATTTTTCAAGTGTTGCTAGTGTTTTCTAAGGGCATTTCCAACCCTATTCCATTTTCTACTCCAAATGCCATTTTGCAGTAATATTATCTCCAACCATACTCCATTTTTAACTGCAAAATAGGGAAATGCAATTTTTTCCTCCAAATATGGAGTAACTCCATTTTCAACTCCAAAATAGAGTTAAACTTTTTTATTTATAATTTAGTCATTCATATTTTTTTATTCCACTTTGTAAGTGTGCGTTCCCTCCTCCCTACGATACATATTCTATTCTAAAACATCTAATCTCATCTCTCGAAGATATAGAGAGGCATGCATCAATATGAAACATTTGTGTCAGGCCTGTAGTTGACATTGGACTCTTTTCTCTTTTTTTTTTTCGCTGGACATTATTTACTTTGATTCAGGTATGAGCAATATCATGTCTTCCATGGAGGAGACGAGGAAGAGAGAAAAGCTAATTACACAGACATGGTATTTTTTATGATATTGTAATGGTTAAATTTAAATAATATCACAATTTGTGAAAGTTTTGAAAGAAAAAAAATAATGAGTTAATTCATAAATTTTATAGATAAAGTGTATTTTTAACAATTAATAATAAAATAGAAAATGAAGAATATACTAAGAATATTCTTTTTGCAGTAAAAAATGGAAAAATATATTGGAGAGAAATCCAACTCGTTACTCCATTTTGGAGATAAAAATGAAAGAATACATTGGAGATGTTCTAAGAAAACAATGGGTTGTGAATCTTTTAATGACTTGTATCGATGGCTTTTTGTTAGTTTCAGTCATTTTTATAACTTATCATTTGTTTATTCTTTAGATCACATTAAATCGGTGTAACAAAAAAAAAAAAGAGATCATATTAAGTCGATTAATATGAAAAAATCTTAAATTAATGCAAAACCGAATTGAAACAAAAAAAAAACCATATATATTGCAAATTTGTTAATTCAAGACTGATTCAACTTCAAATTTGTAGTGCGAAGGTCCAAGTTCTTCTTTCTAATTATAAGGAAACCCTAATGCTTTAGATCTCTTTAAACATTCAAGACTCAGTTATCTTGAAATGTGTTTTTTTTTCCTTCTGGAATTGGGTTCCCTTATATATGTGAATCTGGTTTTTATCTTGTGTTATTAGCAAAAGTGGGTGGATGATGATGAACCTTCGGCTAAGTAGGTATGTGTCGGCGAAGCTTCTCTGCCATCCACTATGATGATGATTCGATAACAGTGTCTCGCTTGCTTTTTTCTCTCCCTCTCCCTCTCCCCCTCTACCTCTACCTCTTCATAATCTTGAAGAAAGAAGAAGACCATTTGAAGAATGATTGCACTCAATGCTCTGTTTGCGCGTGGGAGATTTGTTAATCTGTTTATAACAAATTAACAACCTGATCGACAATGGGCCGGGCTCAACGAAAAACCCGAAGCCCACATTGAAGACCATCAGATTCCATCGAAACGTAAACCGAAGACTAAACCAAATCTGAGATTAAACCGAGATCAAATTGGTCAACAAAAGCTTATTTATTTTTTAACTGTTAGTTAACAAATAATCATGAGCCTCTACTATTTGTTGTCTATTTATGATACTTACCATTTATTTTCCATGTACATAAAATAATTAAAAAATAAAATAAAATAAGATGTAGCTTTGTTTGGACGTTACAAAAATTTAAGATTGGAAAAACATTTGTAACTGTTGTATCGGTTAGAGTAACCGAGTAACTTGAGTATAAAAGTAAGGATGAGGCTCGGAGATTTTCGGTTGTAAAGTCTTTGTTCGACAGATATAGCAAATGAGCTGAATGTCAACAAATATGTTAAATCCGAGATCGGATGAAAAACGTATACATATATTGGTTATCTTAAACTCGAAGAAGATATTACAAAGATACTTCTCCACTGTCCAAAATGATAATTTTTCCTTTGGGCTCTCCATTGTCTTGTCCCTGCGCTTCGATCTTGCGCACTACTTCCATGCCAGACAATACCTTACCGAACACAACGTGATGTCCGTCCAACCTTTTTCCAAAAACAAGAAAAACTGTCAAAGATCTCATAATCACTCACATTGTCGAAAACAGAATCACAATCAAGATTACAGATTCTGGAGACAGGAATATAAATCAAATAGCCTACTTACCAACTCGTGGTGACGGTTGTGATGAAGAACTGTGAACCGTTGGAATCTGGTCCCGAGTTTGCCATTGATAATACTCCTGAAATCCATTTGCGGACTCAACCCCGTAACTCCTTTTTTTATATATATAATTATGTATCGAGTTTATTGGCCTTAGAGAGGTAGCTTTAGCGTACCTGGCCCAGTGTGTTTGAGTTTGAAGTTCTCATCTGCAAATTTATCGCCATAGATCGACTCTCCACCTCGCCCATCGCCTCGTGTAAAATCTCCACCCTGAATCATGAAGCTAGGAATGATCCTATGGAAGCTGCTTCCTTTGAAATAGAGTGGTTTCCCCATGTTTCCAACTCCTTTTTCTCCTGCACCAGAGGAGGATAAACATCAAACCCAAAGAGTCTCTTGTCTCAGAAGAGGCATGGCTCAAAAAATTAAAGACCATGAGTTTTAAAGGGGAAACAAAGGTTACTTGGATACCCGTGCAAAGTGCTCGAAAGTTCTCTGCAAAGAAGGAAAGCATGAAGTCGGTAAGGAAAGCGGCTCAACGGCAAAAAAGAAAGAGAGACAATGTGAAGATTTTTCATCACTCTAACTTGAAACTGTACCTGCAGTTTTAGGAACTATCTTCCCAAAAAGCCCGATGAGAATCCGCCCTATATACATGAAAAATATATGCAAATTTTACTCTATTTGCATGAGCTTGTACAAGAGTTGTGAGTTTCAAGAAAACAGTGTATTTGAAAGAAAAAAGGAAAAGAGCATTTTCTGATTCAAAGACTAACGTTTTGTAAATCACACAAACCATCCACTAATGTGTTTAAGCAGCTGAGGCAAATCCTGAATTGGAAGCATCCTTAATCAACTATTCGATTCACTAAACACTTAACCCATTTCTAAGACCAAATCACAATCAGAACTTTTGGTTTAAATTCCAAATCAAATAGGAAAAAGGAGGAAACTTTGAACCTGCTGGTGAACCATTGATCTGAATGTCAAAGTAAACTTTGTGCGTGACTCCCTCTAAATCCTCTCCTACCTGAAAATTTCCAACCCTAATTACAAAGTCTGATCACACCTTTACAAATTCAATCAATGCTCACCTGATCAGCAATCTTCTGATTGACCGTAGGATCCGCAACATCAGTCAACTTAATCTGAGAAGAAAAATTTGCAAAATTGAAGCCACAAACGTAACGTAAGTAATGTCGCAGACCCAGATCGAGGAATACGGAACCTGAATGAGAGCAAGTATGACGAAGAGGACGACAATCCACAAGAGAGTGAGAGAAACCAATCTAGTCGCTGTAATCGCCATTACTCCGTCGTATTCTCTCCGGATCAAATCAAACTACAGTTATTTACAGAGTATATTGAAAATGTACCCTCAAATTATTAAATGCTTTCAATATGACCCCTACGTTTATAAATAGTTTGCACTGTGCAAGTTAGACCCAAAAATCGACGTGAACTTGACTACTTATGATTTCGGCGAATAATTATTTTATACTCGAAAATAGATTCATTGTTTTATTTTTTTCTTATTATTTGTGTACTAGTTTCTTCAAATAATTCACATTACTGTTTCAAATTCAGTTTTTTTTTAATATCTTCTCGACTTTACAATGTTAAACATCGAATTGTTGGATCCCACAATTCCTAGCTGGTTAGAGCAAGAAACGAACTTATCTAATTATTAATTTAAGTATTAAAAAAGAAAAGTCAACAACACTTATCTAATTATAAATTTGTAAAAAACATTTGCCGACAAAGAAAAATTATCGAAAATTCCACGTGGACCAATAATGCAAATCATTTTCCTTACATCCCAAGTTTTATGGAAAGTGAGTTTTGCGATCAAACGGCCAACGATAACTAAAAATTCCGATTGACCACAAATCCCTAAGGAGAAAGATCATTTGGTTCGATTTGCTTCTTGCTTGGATCGTTCGTTGTTCCAATGTCGAAGCAAACATACAAAGTCTGTTTCTGCTTCCGTCGGAGGTATCGGCACACGGTGTCGGTTGCTCCGCCTGAGATCAAGACCGTTTTCGATAATTACTCCGACAAAGGGCTCATGACTGTCGATCTTCTCCTTAGGTTCCTCATCGATGTTCAGAAGCAAGATCAAGCGACGAGAGAGGAAGCTCAAGCGATTGTCAATGCCTCATCTTCTTCTCTTCTTCATCGGAATGGTCTCCATCTTGATGCTTTCTTCAAATACCTCTTTCGTGTTAACAACTCTCCTCTTGCTTCTCATGAGGTGATTTCTTCTTTGAGATTGATACTCGATTTTCTGATTTTACACATTTCCTCTGTTTGAATTTTTTTTTGATTCTTGACT
>PKML01014221.1:35961-56401 GCA_002933935.1 Eutrema yunnanense
CAAAATTACAAAAAGTAGACGTTCTATAAACATAGAAATTAGGTTCCAATATTGAAAACAAAAACAATAGACGTTCTACACTAATAGACGTTCTATACAAATAGAACGGCGAAGTACTGGGTAGTGTTGCGAAGTAATAAAACCAACAATCGAATTTAACAAAAGCCAAATATAGAACCTCCACCATAAAAACCAAATAGACAGTCTATGTTATATGGTTCGAAAAAAAATCAAGAACTAAACTATGGTTTGAAGAAAAATAGTACATCCATAAACTAAACACGGAAATAGTATATCCATAAAAATGATGACATAGATTCTGGTTTGAAGAAAAATAGCGAAATTGCCACAAAAAACGACTAGAGATTACAAGATAATCGAATGGCGAAGACGAGATTACAAGAGCAAATATAAAGCGTGAAGATCGAAATACCATCCCAAATTGGTTCCAATTCGATCACAGTTTCACAATTCCGTTCGCCGTAACTGCTAAATCCAGAGGCACTGACGATTAACGGCCGGCTTGGACAAAGGATCCTCCGATCCGTTTCTCCGACGGGAGTTTTAAGGACAGAGACGCGGTCGCCAAAAATCGCTGCATGATATGGGCGAGACCTTTCGACGGTGAATCTAGGCGAGTTTCTCGTGTAGACAAAACGCGACGGTGAAGACGACGGCGGTTGTGGAGAGCAGAGAGAAGGCGAAGAGGAATTGATAAACGAAAAGCATAGTCCATTCGTGGTTGGTTTGATATTGATCGGTGAGGAGAAGAATAGTATATAGTAATCATGGGATGAATATTTGATAGCACATAGTAATCCCGGGATGAATAGTAATCTCGAGATTACGGAGTCTCGAGATGAATAGTACATAGAAATCCCGTGATAAATATTTGATAGCACATAGTAATCCCGTGATGAATAGTAATCCCGTGATGAATAGTAATCACGAGATTACGGAGTCTCGGGATGAATAGTAATCTCGGGATGAATAGTAACTACGGAGAAGACCCAACCTCGTCTAAGCTAAATGAGAAGAATCGGAGTGAATAGTAGTCTCGGGATGAATAGTGTACCGGGATGAATAGTAGTGGTGATTGTGTCGAGAAATGAAAAATGAAAAAATAGAAAAGATATAAAAGAAAGGAAATATGAATAGTAATCATGGGATGAATAGTACATAGTAATCACGGGATGAATAGTACATAGTAATCACGGGATGAATAGTACATAGTAATCCCGAGATGAATGTTTGATAGCACATAGTAATCCCGGGATGAATAGTAGTGCGGGAAAATATCTTGGGAGAAAACGCGTAAAGGAGGAAAGAAAAAAGATAAAAAAAAAAGATAAAAATGAGAGATGGAAAAAAAAGACAAAGGATAAAATGGTATTAATATATATAATACAGAGAATATCAGCTTCAAATTTTTTTTTGGTCATTCACTTAATTATAATTTTTTTTTTGGTCATCCACTGCAATTTCCCTATATTTATCGGGGATAATTGGGATAATATCCTATTTATGATTTTAAAATTTGGAAAATATATTGTTTTTTAATCTATATCTAATCTATCTATTATCTACCTTATACATAGTGAATGAGCTCTCTCCAAGTTTGTCACTTGTCCCCATTTATTAGTTAAAATATATATTTTTTCTATTTTTACTCAATAAATTCAAGATTAAAACAAATCTTAATAACTTAAAAAACTCAACCACGTACCACATTCTATCTAATTTAAAAATATATACTTTTTCAACTTACTTACAATATTTTTTTGCTAAATTCATTGTCACACATTCTATCTAACTTACTTACGCCTTTAACATAATTCTTGCCAAATTCATTGTATTTTTAAAGTAAAAACAAATAAATAATACAAGTCTAAATTCATGTTATTCATATATCTAAAATGAATCTACGAAACGAAAAGACAAAATTAACTTCAAACATTTAATATATATAAAGAAAACAAATATATATACCCACTCAATGAATTTTACGGTATAACCCACTCAATGAATTTTACGGTATAAAATGATACACTCAGAGTTTAACCCTAAAAGTAACTACTGCAAGAGCACAGCTGATGAGGTAATAATGTATGGATCGAATCCACAGAGACCAAATGCAACACTACGAGAATGCATGATGAAAGTAAATCTAAGACGAATGATGTTTGTTGTTGGTTGTAACTTCTAAAACTAAGAATGATGAATGAAACGATATAAATTCAATAAGAGAAAACGCTAGGTCCTTAGGTAATTCGCAGGAAATCTAGATTCACTAAACAGATTATCGATTAGAGAGATAATTAAGACTTGTTCTCGAACTCAAACATGAATGTCTAGCTAGCCCACTGTCGTGGTACTACCTACTATGCCTAATAACCTAAGAATCTAAACTATCGTTTAACCTTAGTGTTCTAGGCAAGCATTAATGTTCAGGTTTGATAAGTTCACAAATTGTCTTAGCATCAGCTTTCGTTGGCTAAGGACAATTTGCTCATCTAAGTTCTTTCAGGAAATCTAAAGCACTTTTGATGAATAGATTAATCTTAAGATCATAAACTAGGTGATCAATCTAGTCTAAGCCTCAAACTCAGCAATAGATGAAGAACTCTATGTAATTCCCTAATCTAACATATCCGTTTCAGTGATTCATGGATAATCTCTTGAAACCCTAAAAACCTAACAAGATGATTACTCAGACATTATTGCAGAGAAAACACAGAGATTCAAAGAGAAATTCATAATCTAATAAAAAACAAATCAAAATAGGGTTCAGAAATCTTCTCCGGTATGAAGTAGAGATTCGTCTCCCTTAAATCTTCCAATAACAAAAACAGAAGTTCTCAGATGAATAAAATAAAGCGTGGCATAAAAAGTGGCTAAAAAATAAGTATAAACATGTCAAGATTCGTTCTCCACGAATCCCTAAGTAAAACCGGGTCAAAATAAGTGAAAACTGAAATTTCTTTTTATTTTTCGCGTCACTAAACCGGTCGGTTTATGTTAGACCATCTTCACGAAAACTGGCGTAACTTTTGATCGCACCGTTGGAATAACCTCATACCACTTCCAATTGTAAGCTGATCCATTTCTCTATCTTGTATGAAAATTTGAGCTCAATCCATCGGTGGGAAGTCCTTAAACGAATGCCAAACTTCTGACGTCTCTGCATGATCCTGCATCTTCATATGCTCATTTTCACCCAAATCGGCTCATTTTCTCCCGAAGTCACCTAAAACCTGAAAAGACTCGATAAATGACTTGATTTGATAAAAGACACCTTGACTTGATAAAAGACACAAAAACGAACGTTAGAAATCGGTAAAAATACGGTTTATCAGAAAATTGTATTATGGTAATGCGAAGATAAGTGCAGTGCCGTCTGAGACTCCTAATCCTCCGGTGAACCAGCAACAACAACAACAATCAAGAAGAAGTGACGCTAAAGTATTGTCGGAGATTGAAGACTGGCTCATGAACAATTCTACCCCGATCGATCCGGTTTGCTCCTTGTGTGCCCAAGCTAATTCTATGACATTCCGTTTTCGAAACCCTCTTTGAACGAATCCAACGAAAGGGAGAGGGACAGAACGACGACAAGGAGAGAGAGAGAGAGTGTGTGTGTGTGTGTGTGTTCCGGCGAGAGTTAAAGGGACAAAGAACCGGCGTGAGGGAGAGGGAAAGAGGTCCGACGAGAGGGAGAGGGAGAGAGCCGGCGAGAGGGAAAGAGAGTTCAGGCGAGGAGGAGGAGAGAGAGAGAGCCATCGAGAGGGGGGGGGAGAGAGAGAATAGAGAGTGGTAAATCATGACTGGACATGGCGACGATGAGAGCACAAGTAGTGGAGGCGTCACCGAATGCAACATCGGAGAAAACTTGGGAAATAAAACGAGAACGCCGCATCGATCGACTATCGATGGACTGAGAAATAGAGCGACTTGAAGCTCGAGGAGGCAGTGCTTAATTGCAGAGACGAATCAATCCGATTAACGGCGACTCGTAGACAATCTTTCCGTTTTTAGAATCTAGCTATGAATAAAAATGGCACGCAAGCCAAAACGACTCAACAGCATATAAATACATTTTTCTTGCATCTCTCTACGTCGTGAAAGAGACATTCTTCAACACTCATTACACGAATCTTTGTAAGACCTCTTTAGATTCTCAAATTGATATAACAACATTTTATATATACCCGATTGGACATGGCGATGATGGGAGCACAAGTAGTGGAGGCGTCACCGAATGCAACGTCGGAGAAAACTTGGGAAATAAAATGAGAACGACTGATATTTCGTGCTCTTAGATGTTCAAAAACTCTTGATGCGACTGAGTCTTTCATATTCTTCATTATGACATGAGACTGATAACCCAAGGTATGCTTACAAGCAGAAATTTTACCGGATTGCGACTAAACATGGCGACGATGGGAGCACAAATAGTGGATGCATCACCGAATGCAACGTCAGAGAAAACTTGGGAAATAAAACGAGAACGACTGATACTATGTGCTCTTAGATATATAAAAACTCTTATTGCGACTGAGCCTTTCATATTTTTCATTACGACATGAGACTGATAACCCAATGTATACTTAGCACTTAATTAGAGAGGAAAAGATGAACTTTCTCAATGGCTTTCTTCACCTTGAGCTTCTCCGACTTCTCCTTTTCTACATTGTTAATCCCTCAGAAGTTCTCTTCTCTCTCTTTGTTTCTTGTTCTTTTGTTTGCTGTGTTGTTGTAACGGATTGAAAACGAACATTTTTCTGTTATATAGATACGCCACCGTTTTTGACTAATGAGACTGGGTCTTGTTGATTATTGGGCCTCGCGTATTTCTTCTTTCGGCCCAGACTATTTGTTTAACCCAACCAAACTCAATAATCTCCACCTTTGGTTTGCGTAAAACATTTAACCTAGTTTCATTTTCAGACCATCCACCGAAACATCCGCCGACTTGCCCTAGCGAAGCTTTGCGGCGATTCCGTCGTAACTCCGGCTAGCCTCGTCGGACCGAAAAACTGCTCCGATCAAAATAACCACCGCGACTTCCTCTATCTTCGAGCAGACCCTTGAGGTAAGACTCCGACTTCTCTAGTCACTCTTAGCTCAATCCTTTCAGCTACTTCACTTACTGTTAACGATCTGACTTTTCCGATAACTAACAACCTTCGACGAACCCTTTTCAGGTACTGACGAACCACAACCCAGCTGAGAAACTCATCAGAACCGTCAACATCAGGTAAACACCCTTCGATCCATCTCTGACCTTTCAGCTTTTGACGAATCTTGTCTATCTGAAATTTAAAGTTTTTTATTGAATGCAGATTGTTTTTTTTGGAGAACATGCGACAGATCTAACCCTTACAATAGCCAGCCTCGCCTCCGCCATTCTACAGTACTTCTAAGTTCTAACGTCGAAACCACGATGAAAAAATCCAACAGTAAGTGTTAGATCTCTATCTATTGTGTCGAAACCAACTGTGAGAATCTCTTGCTCAAAATTGTTTGTCTAGATCTGGACTAGATGTTTACAGATCTAACCCTAATTTACGTTGCCTCTCTAATTTTCTCAATATCACTGTCGAAGCCAACAGTTAGATCTCTTGCTGGAAATGGTTTGTCTATATCAATCTGTCATGGTAACTTAGGATTTAAGTGATATGTCATAGTTAATTAACGGTTAATTGATCTAATCGATTGTTTATTATAATTACGTGTTTTGATTTGTTTATTGTAATCGATTTTTAATTGTCCTTCTCCGTGAAGCGTTCTGTTGTTTTGGTTTAATCTATTTGTCATATTTTATTAATGATTAATTGATCTAATCAATTGTATTCTTATTCTGATTGTTTTTTTGTTTTGTTTTTGTAGAGCCTAATAAACTTCTTGTAGTTAAAGATATCAAGTTTAAACTCCCCTCAGCAAAGGCGGAAACTAGTGGAGTCAATTTACGAGAGGAAATCAGAGGTACATTAATCTATTAACGTATGGGAGATTTGGTTTAATATTCCAAATTTTTTAATATATTTTGAAAAATAACCCATATTTTTAAAAGTTTGAAAACTAACATTTTTGTATGTAAAATGACCAAAATTCCTAGATAAAACGTAGAAATTGTTTTAAAATCTAATTTTATTATTTTGATTAATTTAAAGATAAAAAATAATATATTATTTCAATCTTGTTAATTAAAATAAGAATAAAAATAATGGATGTAAGCAAAACCAAAAAAAATTGATTTTTTTAGATTTTGTGTGTTAAAAAAAAAATGATTTAACATTCATGGAATAAAACATTATTAAATTTTATAATTTATCTTAGACTGTGTGAACTCACAGAGCATATCATATGAACGTATAACTTCACAAACGTAATTTTTTTTTATAATTTTTTTGTACGTATGGTGATGAATATACGAGTAGATTTTCATACCAATTTGTGTATATCTAAAAATAAACTGTAATTAAAGTAAATTTATTTTATTCTAGTATATATATACATATATATAATAAAAGTATTATTGAATATTTATTTTACAATATATATTTTATTTTGAAAATTAAAAATAATTTTTTTTTTGTAATTGTAAATTCTCAAATTTCATGATGGTTATAATTTGTTTTTTACCTAATGAAAAAGTTAGTTTTTAAACTTTTTAAAACATAGGTTAGTTAATATATTTTTTTTGGAATATTAAATCAAATTTTCTCTTAACTTATTGTATGTCATATTAATTTAGACATATAATGAATAAGATGAAAAAAACTGACATTTTGTTGGAATCTAATGGGATAGACGCATAATGTTATTTTATTAATAGAATTAATAGATTTTGATGATCAAATTTTTAAAATTAGCAGAAAATCTGCTTCCAATAAGTCTTTCACCAAGTAGGAATTACAATGAGATACACAAGAAGTTCAAGAAAAATCCCACCGAAAAAGAACGTGAGTTCGATGTGTCTGTTTTTTGGGATTTTGAGAATTTACCTCTCCCAAAATCATATGACCATAATTTACTGTTATCAAAAATAACAACGGCTTTGAGAACGTTGAGGAAAGAGTACGTTGTAAAAAGTTTTTGGGGCTTCGGAGAATCTAAAAGACATTTCGATGAGAAGCAATTAGCAAGTCTTGGAAAACAGAATATCAAAATCTACGATGTACCAAAGGTTGATAGACAAAGTGGTATGAATTAAGTCAATTTATTATTATGTTTTTTTTTTTAATTTTAAAAATTGTTTTAATTAATTTAATTATCGAACAGCTGCGGTGAAGCAAAATTCGGCCCAACATCTACTGGCTCAATACTTTCTGTCCCAGAACCCTTCTGGTAATTTCTGGATCAAAATACAATTAATGTTTTTATTTTATTTTTAAAGATTATTATTAATTTTTTAAAAAATATATTTGTTGACAGTTTTGGATCCACTAGCAGGCCATCAGTATCAGGACGCATTCCTTACTGGTACGGTCTTCTTTTGATAATTTTTTTTCTTAAATTTTTTTGATTATTTTTTTTGTTGAAAAAATAATTATTTTTCAAACAGATCCAGCCCAACAACATCTGGCCAAATATTTTATGGCCCTATACTTTCAGGCCCAATACCCTTCTCGTACGTCATTTTTTTTTAATCAAATTATTATTTTTCAATTTTTAAGATTATCATTAATTTTTTTTTAATTTAATTTGTTGACAGTTTTGGCCCAACCCGCATCGGCACATCATAATCCGGCCTATACTGGTGCGCTCTTGTTTTGTTAAATTACTAGTATTATGAGTATAAGAATAAGTTGAATTTTAAATTTCAGTCATTTTCTTCCAATGAAGTTAACTTACTAATATTGATATGTTTACTAAATAAAACACAAAAGTAACATCAAATTACTATACAAAAAAGTTTAACTAAAAAATGTGTGTTAAAACTACTTAATATCAAATTTTATTTTTTGATAGGTTCTTCCCCTCATGATCCGGCTCAACATCATATGGCCCAATACTATTATGCCCAAAATCATGGTACGCTTTTTTTCTTCTCAAATTATTTATTAATATTTGTTAATTTTGTAGATTAGATTATTAATTTTTTTGTAATTTTATTTGTTTACAGGTTGGGCCCAAAATCCTATTGGTATTGCCCAACATCATCTTGCCCAAGACCCTATTGGTTTGGCCCAACATAATCTGGCCCAAAACCCTATTGGTACTTTCTTTTTTTGTTTGCTTAAATTATTATTATTATTTTTTTCAAAAATTTTTTAAAGAACATATATATATTTTTTTTTATTGTTAGGCTCTTCCTCTGATGATCCGGCCCCTGGTACACTCCTCTTTTGATAATTATTTTCTAGCTTTGTCCATATTATGTATAAAAAAATGATATAACAAAAACATAATATCAGAAAACTATCGATGATTATTCATAGATACCAAACTGAATTGACATTTTTTTTCATAATTTTTTTCAGGTTACCAAGGGAAGACAGATATGGCTGATTTTGTGCTTATGCAAGATATGTTATTGGAGGCGATGGATTCCGGTCCTCCTGGGAATATATTGGTGATAACAGGTGATGTGGATTTTGCTAGGCCTATGTTGGCTTTAAAAGACAGAGGATTTTGTCTTTTACTTGCAAAGAAGAAAAATTCGAATGAAAAGCTTATAGAAGCTTCAACTGCGGGCTGGAATTGGACAGGATTGCGCGAAGAAGAAAAATATGATTTTGTTAATCTCGAAGACAAAGGACAAAAATATTTTAAAGATTAATTTGTTATTTTATTTTGTTTTTGTTGTATGTTTGACTTTGACCTAACGTTTTGACATATATAATTTTTTGTTATATGTCTTCTTCACTTGCTTCATGTCATTAAGCCGTAATTTTTTCTTTATAATCAGAAGCGTCATTACAAGTTTATNTCTTTATAATCAGAAGCGTCATTACAAGTTGATTCCCTTGTTATATAATAATAATAACAATAAAAACATTCATTCAATTCAGAATTGAATCCTTTTAAACTCAAAACGGATTTTAAATTTCATACAAGATACAATTTCTGCACTTTTAATCAGCTCAATTCGAATCTCCGGAGTTGCTATTTTCTTCGTCGGATCCTCTTCCTCGGGTGGGTTGGGAAGGGAGGCATCTTATCCATGACACCGTGGTTGCCATCAAGGAGATTGCCATGGCGCTACTTAACAAGAAGTTGCAAGATAGTCTCATGCCGCCGGAAGATCAATCATTCAAACATCATCGGCTTTATTGACATGATCGAAGTATTCTTCTCTTGTTGCTGGGATTTTCGTTTTCTTCTACGATGAGTCTTATATGCTAGCTTAATAAGCTATGTTTTGGGTTGGATTTTAGGATTTAACTCTCTATGTTTCTGAGTATCTCGTTAATGGAATGATGGTAAAGTAGAATTAGAACAGTCAGAATATGGAATGATGTAGCTCGTATAAGCTGTGCCATTGTTGGATGAAATATCCAAATATCTAAGGCTCTTTGGTTTCTTAAATTTCTTCCATTTGGTGGAATTCTAAAAATGTGTTAGCTTTGTTGAAATATCACAACTAGAAAAATGGGTCCTAGGCATGGAATTTAGCTTGGCGAGTGTTGAGTTTACCAAGATATTTAGCACTTTTGAACTCTTTAGACGTTGTAGGCTGATGTTATAACTTGTATTCGGAAATGGTAAATGCATAGAGTGCATATGGGTCTAATTGCGAGAGGATGGTTTTCTGTGTTCTGAAATTTGATTTAGGCTCCCGGGAAAATACATCTTGTGTTGGAGTATTGCAAATGAGGGTGATCTGTTTATTCAGAGTCATGGAAGAATCCCTAATGCTACTGCTAAGCATTTCTTGCAGCAGTTAGGTAAATTCTTCTACCAGCTAAGGTTCTTTCGTTCTTGAAACAGAATCTTCTTCTATCCACAGATGATAATGATGCAGCTCTGAAATTACAGGAAACAGCCAACTTCAGGTTTTGTGTCATGAATTTCTGAGCAATTTAAATGTTTGTGTTTGGTGAATGCATCATTGGCTAACATGCTCTCCATCTAATTACCACAGTTGCTTCAGGTTTTGTGTTTTGAAATGGAGGTTTACACAATTAATCTCTTTTCACCCCCTAAGTCTATGTCTTTGTTACACTTATGAGTTTGTTGGTCTTTCTTTATCTGTTTGTCATTAACATTTCTGTTTTGAAAATCTTCTGTTATACAGTGTAACGTTTGATGAATTCTTTCATCACCCTTTTCTTTCAGACAGACAATCATATGATTTCCCAAGGTTGATGCGGTGGTAAACTATTTACTGATTATGATTTTATGCTGCAGGAGTAGATTAGTTTCAAAAACGATGGATGGTTTTCATTCATCCGGAAGTAGTCCCTCAAGAAACATGGAAGAAATTTCTCAAGAAAACTGTTTGGCGTTTGCCGTTCTTTTTAGATGATGATTCTAGTGGACCTTAGGGAAGCCCTTCATATCTTAAACATACTTCCCCAATGAAGTCATCTTATGAATTTAGTATTGAGAGCAGAGGTGAGAGAAGGGACGAAGCATCTAGTCCTTTGAAAAACATTGAACTTACTTCCAGATATAGTACAGTTAGTCGTAGAGCATAAACCAATAACTTCAAGTTTGAAAGCTATCATAGATTGTCAGATAGGAACCAACACAAACCGTCAAGCTTGCCTGATTCCAGATCACTTAGTACTCAGGGAAGAGGTTATTGAATTTCTATCATTTGCTTAGCACTAGAAAAAAAAAAAAATTGTCTTTGGAAAAGATGTCTCGCTCGGTTTCTAACTTTCGTTGGTTCTGCAGTAGGGGATTCGCCAGACTCAATGGATCAAGATTATGTTCTGATATCTGTACCACCAGTGGATATACCATCATCTTCATCTGGTTCTCCGAAGCTTTTCAATTACCCATTCAAATCACATTCTTCTCCTGTAGAGATCATTAAAAGAACGTAACTACTTCAACGGCTCCTATGCCAATAGTTGCTGCCACTGGCAGCACCCTTGGTCGGTTTGAAAGCTTGGACAGTCAGAATTCTCCAACAGGTACTTCCCATGGGTCTCTGGACATTGTGTGCAGCAACGATTGCAGAATTGGTTCACAAAAGGGTAAGAAACTTCAAATACTTATATAAAGATTCGCACAAAATCTTGCCAATGTGAGTTTCTGAGCCTTTGCTTTTTATGCTTTTTTTTCATAGATTGAATCTGGTAAACAGTTAGAAGCTTTCTTGATCCAACTGGTGATTCTTGCAATTTGGAATCAAGCACTGCACATCTGTCATACTCAGGCAGTCTCGGGTATCGAAGGAAGCATGCGCCAAGACATTAACAGAGTAAGAAGAAATATCAGCCACGAAGGCTCAGAGAAGATATTGTCAGATTCAGGGGGAGTTTGTCAAGGAGGTTGAGCGTGCTGAAGAACTTGCCAATGAAACAGCAACACAGAACATCACATCAGACTTAGGTTTAATCAACAATGTGGTGTTTATGCAAAACGAAACAGCTTCATGTATTAGAGAATAATGGTTTTTTTATAATATAGTTTTGAGTTTTTAATAAACAGTTTCGGAGTGAGATAGATTATTAGATGGCTTTCTGCAGTTTCTAAATCAGAAACACAGAATATCACCTAATGTTTTTTATTTGAGAAGTCAAAGTGTTGTGTTAGAAATCAGAGATTCAATAAACGATTCCTGAATCTTTTTGAGTTTAATGTTTGTTGAGGATATGCTCTTCAAAATCACTGCGCTTCAAATAGAGTCAACTATTGTTTATTTTCATACCAGACCCAGTTTCTATTAGGATATACTCTATATTGATATATTAGAAAGATTCTGTATCCTGAGATCACGAGAATATCCTCTCCTTGTAACTATACCCTAGACTCCTCTGTAACTATATATATGGTTGTATCTACATCAATAGAGAATAAGCTTGATCTCCTACAGTTTCTACTTCGGTTTAATCCGTGAGTAACCAGAAAAAAAAACAAAAAGAATGCTTGATCATTAACAAAAATAACAGAGAAAGCTAGAGAGAATACAAGGAGCCAAGAATGTGTAAAAGAGTTTATAAACACTACGAATGGTGGTTTCTGTGCCTTCCTTCTCTTGTGGCTTTCATTGCTGAAACTACTGTACCAAGCAAGTCCTTTGCCTTTTTTGTGTGGACCGGAGATTTCTGATATTTCGGTTTTGGCCACTTCTTTCCGCTTAACGGTTAACTATTCCAGCACGACGGTGGTATGCCTTGCTTCTCAAACCATTCGGGCATACGGAACCGATCATAAAGTGTCGGTCTTACGTCAACTTCCTTTGAAAGTTGCTTCAGAAGTGGAAGGATAACGTCCAAAAGCTTAAAGTTGGATAATTTCGATTAGTTTCAAAAGTAATCTAAAGGGTTAAAAATGTATCAGAAGAGTAATAACTAATAGGGACCTGAGTGTCATTCGGCTGCCCGGCGGAAAACGCAATACATGGAATCCCATTTGATGGTTGCAATAAAAAGCTGAAAGGATTGTTGTCAACAATTACTGTCCTACACATATTTTTCGATGTGATTAACAGATCCTTCACGTGATCTCGGCATTGCCTGATCAATGTATAAAATATCTCAATAACCTACCAGAAATCAGTTTTTTAAAAAGATAAAACAGAGCACCCCAATTCAGGATAACTTACGTGCTGACTGTTGAAGGCCGATAAAGTCGGTTGCTGAGTACGTTTCTGGTATCTATTCTGTCCACAAGCGGTCTTGCATATCCTGCAGGCAGGAAACATGAATTTTCAACTGTTAGGATTATATAGTTGAGCACGAATATGGGAACAGAGGATAAAACTAAGAAGAAGTAAATCAAGAGACCTTCTAGACCAGCGGTAAACAGAACAAGATCTGCAAACTGGCTGAGTTTCTCTAAGAACTCGTGCAATCCTGGACGCTCAAATACCGTGACATAATTGATCTTAGGTTTACCATCGCATTCCTTCAGACACAAGAGGGACTCGTGTCATGATAGAGCAAATCAACAGAAAGTGAATTAACATCAGAAGAAAATGTTCGGGAAGAAACCTTGTCTGATGATAAGCACTCCAGCTCGAACCATTTTAATCCGGCTTCAATGGCTTGATTTCGTAAAGCGGCAGGTAGACTAGACGTCTCATATGCACACACTAGCGTCTCATCCAAGTCTAGAACTACCTGCAAACACATCTTCAGTTCTCAGACTACTCAGAGCACTCCCAGTAGCTACTACGCAAGCTTATTAGGCTTCCCTGATTGGTTTCCCACAAAAACTCCATAAACCTACATGATATTGCTGACACTCAGCCAGCGCAGTGACAGTGAGGGTCAACTTACTTTTCCCGAGGATGAACCTAACTAACAACTTGTTAGGGAATATATAATTTTAGTATATACACGAGTGTAACTGTCGTTAATTTGGTATAATCGTCCATTTATATAACGTTTTTTTTTAATTGAAACAATAGTGTTGTTATCTACCTAATTTGCATCCACAAAAATAATATTCACCCAATTCTCCCAAAATTGATTGTTCGAAAAGTGAGAGAAAATGTCCGTAGGACCATAGACATAAAAAGATTATAAAGCAAAGAGTTTAAAGAAGAAACGTCAATGTTTTCATACACAAACACAAAGCCTTTTACAGAAAACAAAGTATCATAATAATAAAAGTGAGATTGATAAAACATTATTGTCCAACCCAGCATGGCTGCATCAGCTACTTTCAGTCACCCATCCTAGTTGCGACCTGCTAGTCCTCAGAATCAGGCATCAGTCCGCTTTGGAAGATTCCGATGTCACCCGACGTTTCTTCCGCTTTGATTTCGATTTCTTCCGAATCTTCTTCCCCTAATTGGGGACACCATGTGAGCTTCCGCTTTGGTCGATAGGGTTTCCTCTCCCTGATACTGATAGGCTTGGCCAAAGCCATACAGAGCTTATAAATGCAACCGCATCGGGCAGTGCTAAGAGAACATTGTAATCTCTCGATTTCAAAGCTTGAAGAATATCGACGAAGTCACTGTTTGATGAGATTTTGGAGATCATCATCAAATTGGGTGTTGTTTCAGGATAGTGCACAGGATTTCGCAGCGCCCACAAAAGAACGTCCTTTAACATTTTCTTAAATCTCGCAGATTGATCTCCTGAAACCATATATATAAACGGAGATCAAGATTATATACACATATAAGTAACAAAGAGAAAATAGTGTTAAGAGGGTTTTAACTGAAGGAATTTCACCTGTGGGTACCAAGGTGATATCGGTGAGGGAGAAGTCATCCAGGCTCTTATTCTTCTCACAATAAGCCCAGATTGACACCTCACCATGATAACCCTGATTCGCAAGAGCTGATTTGATATTCTGATAAATCTTATGAGGATCGACACCATCAGGGACTGGGCAGTCATCGATGTTCCAGAAGACGCCTGTCTTAGACTCTGCGAGGTTTCACAAAACACAGAACGCATAAACAATGACAATACGAAGAAAAAACGCATAAACAATGACAATACGAAGAAAAAACAATCAGATTGTGAATACAATTGCTTAGATCAATTAACTATTGGTTTCGACAGAGATATCAATAAAATTAGAGAGGAAAAGTTGAACAAGAGGCAAAACAACATATCTAACGCTCCAAAGAGAAGGGCAATTACAAATCGAATACAATAAACGAATCAAAACACGTAACTGCAATAAACAATTTCAAGCAAGAGATAGATATCTTACTGTTGGATTCTTTGTTCATGGTTTTGAGAGAACTCCCGCTTTGGTCGATATGGTTTCCTCCACCTGATAGGCTTGGCCAAAGCCATACAGATTTTACATATTTGTGTGTATGATGGTGTGGTAATAGAACATTGTAATCTCTCGTTTTCAAAGCTGCAAGAGCATTGTCAAAGTTTTCAGAGATGTTTTTTGTGATCACCATCACATTTGATGTTTTAGGATTTTTTAGTGCCCAGAAAAGGATGTCCTTTAACATTCTCTTAAATCTCGCAGATTGATCTCCTGAAACCATATATATAAACGGAGATCTAGATTACATACACATATAAGTAACAAAGAGAAAATAGTGTTAAGAGGGTTTTAACTGAAGGAATTTCACCTGTGGGTACCAAGGTGATATCGGTGAGGGAGAAGTCATCCAGGCTCTTATTCTTCTCACAATAAGCCCAGATTGACACCTCACCATGATAACCCTGATTCGCAAAAGCTGATTTGATATTCTGAAGAAACGTATGAGGGTCGAGACCATCAGGGAATGGGCAGTCCTCGATATTCCAGAAGAGGCCTGTATTAGGCTCTGCAATGTTTCACAAACAATCAGATTGTGAATACAATTGATTAGATTAATTAACCATTAATTAACTATGACAGATCGATTAAATCAACTAGTTTACCATGATGTTTCTTCCGCTTTGATTTTGATTTCATCTGAATAATACTATGTGAGCTTCTGCTATGGTTGATAGGGTCTCCTCCACCAAATAGGCTTGTCCAAAGCCATACCGAGCTTACAGTACGAAGTAGCTCTGCTGATGCAGCTTCCTCAGGCTGTGCAACGAGAATATTGTAATCTATCGATTCCAAATCTTGAAGAAGTCTGAAGAGCTCCGTTTCTTCTGAGATGTTTTTCGAGATAACCATAAAATTTGATGGTGCAGGATTGTCCAGTCCCCATAAAAGAATGTCCACTAACATATTATCAACTTCAGCAGGTATATCCCCTGACACTATATATATCAAAGGAGATCAAGATTACATACACACATATAAAGAGAAAAGCGTGTTAAGAGGGATTTATGTAAAGGAATTCACCTTCTTCTTTTAACATAATTCCGTTAAGCCAGTAGTGAAAAACCAATTCACCCGTATTGTTCTCACAATAAGCCCAGATTGACATCTCACCCTGATAACCCTGATTCGCAAGAGCTGATTTGATATTCCGATAAATCGTATTAGGATTGACACCATCAGGGACTGGGCAGTCATCGATGTTCCAGAAGATAGCTGTCTTAGCATCTGCGAGGTTTCACAAAACACAGAACGCATAAACAATTATCGGGGATTACAAATCGAATACAATAAACGAATCAAGATACGTAACAGCAATAAACAATTTCAAGCAAGAGATAGATATCTTACTGTTGAATTCTTTGGTCATGCTTTCGACGGAAATTTTGGTTTCGATTAGAGAGGAAAAGGTATTTTAGGGTTGGAACTGGCCGCGGATGAGAGGCGGTTTAAGGGTTAGATCTGTGGCATTCTCTCCGAAAAAACTGCTTTTCAGCCGTTGGATCTAAGTAAATGAAGGGTTAGATCTGTCGCATGTTCTCCAAAAAACTCCTTTTTTTTCTTTTTTTTTTTTTGCAAACGAAACTGCTATATTTATGGGACAATTTGCTAGATAACCAATTTTGGATAATTGGTTTAGAAAATAGCCAAAAAACAAAAAAATTAAACAAGTAATATTTTGTCTGCTTTTCTGACTATTATGCCCTTAGTCACGAAAAAAATAAACTGACTATACAAATTATTATGACAACACATATGTTTACCCCAAGGATTTTGTTTTTTGCATAATTCGCATACTGGTAACTTGTTCAACCTTGTATTAGTACCAAAAAAACACTGATTTTATTTCACGTCTAACATGTTTTAAATTTTGAAAAACAAACCCGAACTTTTTTTATACGGCAATAATTACACATATAACGTAGTAAGTCTATTTTTTTATCAATAACATAACATGTCTATTTTTAAAAATCAAAGACTTAACAAATCTACCAACTAAAAAATACAGACCTTTCATACAGATTTGAAAAAAATAGTATAGAAGCCATTGTGCACTTTGCTCATCCATATATTAAATCATCATTTACAACATATCAAAACATTCGTCTCCAACTGAGAAACATAGACCTTCCATACAATTTTTTTTGCATACCTTCCATACCAAAGGAAAGGAAGCTCTCTCATCATATTCGATGGTGTGCGATGGAATCGAGGGAGGAAATTTTGAGTATAGACAATTTATGTGTTCTATGTAGACTAACGTTTTTTTACTACATACATATCAATGTTAGAATAATTTTTACACTCAAAATTAGAGATCTTTATAATTTTAGCCGCCATTGCAAATATAACTAAGGATCCAAAGTTTTTGTGTGTCTATTAACAAAGCAATCAAAGCCGAGTTTGGTTGTCCTTGTGATGGAGCATCTTTTGATTTCTTGGCTAGAGTGATGTTCGGGAAGAATCCACTTGATACGAAGCTTGGATATGATGCACCGAAGCTAATCACTAAATAGGTTTCCTTATAAAAAAATAAACGTTCTATACACACATAGGAATTAGCAAATAGAAAATACCAAAAGTGTAAGCAATGAAGTTGTAAATAACAAAGAAAAGGAAGCTCAAACAAACTGTAAAATTATAAAAATAGACGTTTTATAGACACATAGAAAATAGTCTCTAATATTGAATACACTAAAATGATGAACACTCTTAATTAACACATAGAAATTAGTCTCCGACGATGTTCTATACAAATAGACGTTTCATACAAGATACTCTCAACACGAAAGGAAAGGAAGCTCAAGCAAATTGCAAAATTACAAAATAGACGTTATATACACACAGAAATTACAAAATAGACGTTCTATACATAAAAAGTGGTTCAACCAAATTACAAAATTACAAAAAGTAGACGTTCTATAAACATAGAAATTAGGTTCCAATATTGAAAACAAAAACAATAGACGTTCTACACTAATAGACGTTCTATACAAATAGAACGGCGAAGTACTGGGTAGTGTTGCGAAGTAATAAAACCAACAATCGAATTTAACAAAAGCCAAATATAGAACCTCCACCATAAAAACCAAATAGACAGTCTATGTTATATGGTTCGAAAAAAAATCAAGAACTAAACTATGGTTTGAAGAAAAATAGTACATCCATAAACTAAACACGGAAATAGTATATCCATAAAAATGATGACATAGATTCTGGTTTGAAGAAAAATAGCGAAATTGCCACAAAAAACGACTAGAGATTACAAGATAATCGAATGGCGAAGACGAGATTACAAGAGCAAATATAAAGCGTGAAGATCGAAATACCATCCCAAATTGGTTCCAATTCGATCACAGTTTCACAATTCCGTTCGCCGTAACTGCTAAATCCAGAGGCACTGACGATTAACGGCCGGCTTGGACAAAGGATCCTCCGATCCGTTTCTCCGACGGGAGTTTTAAGGACAGAGACGCGGTCGCCAAAAATCGCTGCATGATATGGGCGAGACCTTTCGACGGTGAATCTAGGCGAGTTTCTCGTGTAGACAAAACGCGACGGTGAAGACGACGGCGGTTGTGGAGAGCAGAGAGAAGGCGAAGAGGAATTGATAAACGAAAAGCATAGTCCATTCGTGGTTGGTTTGATATTGATCGGTGAGGAGAAGAATAGTATATAGTAATCATGGGATGAATATTTGATAGCACATAGTAATCCCGGGATGAATAGTAATCTCGAGATTACGGAGTCTCGAGATGAATAGTACATAGAAATCCCGTGATAAATATTTGATAGCACATAGTAATCCCGTGATGAATAGTAATCCCGTGATGAATAGTAATCACGAGATTACGGAGTCTCGGGATGAATAGTAATCTCGGGATGAATAGTAACTACGGAGAAGACCCAACCTCGTCTAAGCTAAATGAGAAGAATCGGAGTGAATAGTAGTCTCGGGATGAATAGTGTACCGGGATGAATAGTAGTGGTGATTGTGTCGAGAAATGAAAAATGAAAAAATAGAAAAGATATAAAAGAAAGGAAATATGAATAGTAATCATGGGATGAATAGTACATAGTAATCACGGGATGAATAGTACATAGTAATCACGGGATGAATAGTACATAGTAATCCCGAGATGAATGTTTGATAGCACATAGTAATCCCGGGATGAATAGTAGTGCGGGAAAATATCTTGGGAGAAAACGCGTAAAGGAGGAAAGAAAAAAGATAAAAAAAAAAGATAAAAATGAGAGATGGAAAAAAAAGACAAAGGATAAAATGGTATTAATATATATAATACAGAGAATATCAGCTTCAAATTTTTTTTTGGTCATTCACTTAATTATAATTTTTTTTTTGGTCATCCACTGCAATTTCCCTATATTTATCGGGGATAATTGGGATAATATCCTATTTATGATTTTAAAATTTGGAAAATATATTGTTTTTTAATCTATATCTAATCTATCTATTATCTACCTTATACATAGTGAATGAGCTCTCTCCAAGTTTGTCACTTGTCCCCATTTATTAGTTAAAATATATATTTTTTCTATTTTTACTCAATAAATTCAAGATTAAAACAAATCTTAATAACTTAAAAAACTCAACCACGTACCACATTCTATCTAATTTAAAAATATATACTTTTTCAACTTACTTACAATATTTTTTTGCTAAATTCATTGTCACACATTCTATCTAACTTACTTACGCCTTTAACATAATTCTTGCCAAATTCATTGTATTTTTAAAGTAAAAACAAATAAATAATACAAGTCTAAATTCATGTTATTCATATATCTAAAATGAATCTACGAAACGAAAAGACAAAATTAACTTCAAACATTTAATATATATAAAGAAAACAAATATATATACCCACTCAATGAATTTTACGGTATAACCCACTCAATGAATTTTACGGTATAAAATGATACACTCAGAGTTTAACCCTAAAAGTAACTACTGCAAGAGCACAGCTGATGAGGTAATAATGTATGGATCGAATCCACAGAGACCAAATGCAACACTACGAGAATGCATGATGAAAGTAAATCTAAGACGAATGATGTTTGTTGTTGGTTGTAACTTCTAAAACTAAGAATGATGAATGAAACGATATAAATTCAATAAGAGAAAACGCTAGGTCCTTAGGTAATTCGCAGGAAATCTAGATTCACTAAACAGATTATCGATTAGAGAGATAATTAAGACTTGTTCTCGAACTCAAACATGAATGTCTAGCTAGCCCACTGTCGTGGTACTACCTACTATGCCTAATAACCTAAGAATCTAAACTNGGACTGGTTCATTTTCAGGAGTCAAGACTCTGCAAGAGAGAGATAGAGAGAGAGAGAGAAGAAAAAGAAGAAGAAGAAAAAGAAGAAGAAGAAGACGACGACGAAGAAAAGCGTTTTTCTTTTTAAGATTTGAGAGTCAAAACAGTAATTACATATTAGTAGGAGGAATTGCTTAAGAAATGCGTTTTTAACTATATGTTTCTTTTCTTTTTCTTTGATTTTCTATTTATTACAACATTAATTCATAAATTAAATTGTATAACTA